>NC_051172.1:147780841-147858341 GCF_013339725.1 Rhipicephalus microplus | reverse complement strand
GTCATTGCAGCATCAGTCCTTGAAAAAGGTATAGATTCTTCTTCACCATTTCGTGTGCTGATCGAGCAGCTGCATTGACATGTTCGTTGCCCAATATGCCGCAGTGACTTGGAAGCCACTGAAACGTGATTCTGTGTCCTTCGTAGAAGAGGTGGTAAAGCAGCTCTCTAAATTCCAGCACTAGTTGTTCATGAGGTCCCCGGTGTAAGGCGAATATCAAACACTGTAGTGTGCCTTAGAAACCAGAATGTGTATACTGGTTATTAGCCCGTATTTTTCGAAAATTTTAGAAATACGCAAATAAGACGCTCTAACTCTTTAGAGAAAATGGTAGAATAGATATGGGCTTAGAATTACCGAGGATTTCTTTAGCACCTCCCTCATGAAGAATAATTTCCTTCGCCTCTTTATTTGTGATAGAAATGTGCCAGTGCTGAAGGGCAAGTTATAAATATGAGTTAAGAAGGGATAAGTGACATCAAGGACATGTAACACAGGTCTCATTGTTAGACCAAAAGCGTCCACACATTTGCTGATTTTCATATGTCGGAAAGCGGCTAATACTTCACCGCTATCACACTCGATAATTGCCATGGTGTCCTTTGCACGGTTTTTCACGCAATATGAGTGTGCTAGGGTCATGTTCATTTTGAACCAGGGATGTAAAGTACTCGTTGATATTGTTAGTTAAGTCACTCCCAGCGTAGCTGACACAATCAATTGCAAAAGAAACCGGTGAGCGCGTTCGTTCAGATTTTATCATTATGTTTAACCTATTCCAGTGAAACTTTTCATCATTATTGCCTGAAAATAAGCGAATGTGATACTTTTATTTAGAGTTTTTATTGTGCTATTCAAAGAATTGCGAATTTGTTTGAAAAGCTACTAAATCGGGGTGTTCGCGACACTGTAAAAACTTCTGACATAAGTTGTTTTTCTTGGAAAGCATTTTAAGGATGCGGGACGTCAACCAAGACTTACGGGCCTTGTTCGGTTTTTTTGGTAACCTTCTATGGGAATGCCTTGCTATAAAACATTATAAAGTGTTTTTTTTTAAATTTGAATGCCTCGTCTGCACTCCCGTGGCTATACAGTGATGTCTAATCAAAATTTAATATAATGCAATGAAATTCTTCTAATGAGTTGGCGTTAATATTTTGTGTCCGAAATAACGGGTCATGAGTGATTTTGTTAGAAACCAAAGACAGGTTGCTCAACAGAAACACGGGGAGGTGATCACTCAATGTTCTGCTTATAACCCCTGCAGAAACACATTCGGCAGATTCATTAGTGATTATCAAGTCAAGTGAAGCTGCAGATGATCATCATCAATCTGATTTTTATTGACAAACCAAACAAAAGATTACAAAAATATCTGAACCGTTAGCCTACATTGGCTAGTGATCGGTCCATATCGGAGTACATAAAATCAGCTTAGCAGAGCATATTTAGCAATAAACACATATATACACAATTATTTATACATATAACTATTCACATAAGCATATACATACTACATACATAAGCGCGTGTACATATATGCATTTTCACAACATACCCAAATATAGTTTGTTTCATCATCCTCGTCATATATAATAGGTGACTGGGTAAAAGCACTAATTAGCGCAAGAGAAAGTAAACAAATGCCTATTTATATGTCTTGATGCTGCAAGCAAAATAATTTCACACTGTGCTTAAAATTTCTTGCCACTTTAACTTCTAAGGGTAGTCGATTCTAAATTTTAGTCCCATGAAATTTCAATAAGCGTTTTCCATATAAGTTATAACTTGTAGGTAAGTTAAAATTGCCATTCGATGCGTGTCTAGTGTTTCGCGATGGTATTGTAAATAGAGTGGAGGAGAAGGGAAAGCTAGTGCCTATAATTTTTTGAACAGAAAGGGCAACCTTATAATCGCGAAGTGCCCAAACTGATAAGATTTGTTGTTCCTGAAATGTAGTGATGAGGGAACACGGGTCGGTAGTGATAATATTTTGAAGGAGATAAGACTCAGTCAGAATAAACTACTGCGTGCGTCTTGGAGAATTCTCAAGAATATCAATGTTGAGATCACCTCCATGAAAAATAGTTTATTGGCACTGATACGCGAAGAGAGGGAGAGAGAGCAAACGAAGCATGTAATAATGGAACAGACATAAGCTAGCCAACACTAATCCATTCCAACGCGATGTGGGTGGCACCCCTGGTACAGGAAACGACGGGTGACTGCGGACGCTTGACCTCGTCTGGCTGCACTGTCATTTCAAGCCAGCCACACTGCCTCCCACACGTTACCGACGTTGCGTTCGCCGACTCGGGTGCCCTACCTCTATTATGGTGCCATTTATCGTGACTGTTGTCGGATTGGCAGCCCTGAATGTGTCTCATCTTGGCTCTTGGAGTGAGCATTCTAGCACGCCCTTAAAATGGGCACTCCAATATTAAATGTAAACGGGGCCCGAGACGTCACAAATAGGGCAATATACATATAGAGAAGAGGCATTGTGGGCATGCAGTGCATGATGATGCCGCGGATATACGTGTTGAGGTTGAAAGCAATGAAAGGCTCTTTCATCTTCGCTGAGATGTGGTTTGGGGGGGGGGGGGGATGCACCTCCGCTAAAGTCGGTAATATTGGAGGATAACTGAATAGCTTATAGAAATATCAGTTCCGCTTCCGTCGATTTTTGGAACCTCGAGGGGAAGTAAGTCCGGTCAATGTGTTTTTGGGCCGCAGCGAAGGCTGCTTCATTTTGATATTGGAGTTTCTGACAATAACTAGTAGAAACATTTTCAGTGTTAGTGTCGAGAAGCAGCAGAGGCGGCAATTACGGCATTGATAGTTCGTGGATCTGGCGAAAGTTGGTCCTTCCGACTTCATACGTTCTTCTGAGTGTAAAAAAGCTGAGCACCTTTGACAAAGCATTGCATTATAAGTGAAACAACACGTGCAATGAATACGCGTTATTGCCTTCACGCATTTTGAAAAATACAATTGCTCATAAGTTCATAAAAACAAGAATGGGGCCAAATCTGTCCGCTTTACCAGTTCGTCGGTTTGGCACGATTTATATACATGAGATAGACATTGCTCCTTAGTGTAAATCTTTTACATGCATGGTAATCTGCAGAATTTAGTATACTTGCGCCCCATTACAAAATATTTATTGGTCAGAGGGCCCATACGCCTTACTTATAAACAAACGGTACACGTTCGCTTCTTCGCATATTGGCAAGGTGGTCACTCCATCTTTGTCAAGTATGGCTCAATGCCGATCGGATATGGGTGAAAGGCAGTTTCATTCAGCATTTTGTAACTAGCATAATTCGTCTAATTTAAAAAAAAATGCTAGAAGTGCCACTGGCGTGATTTTTTGCTGCTTTGAAAAATGCGCCCATGCATGGTTACTTTTTGTATGTCATCGGCGGTTAAGACTGTTCAGCGCTTTACTTGGGCGTGGAAATGAAAGAAATGCTGTATAAACTATAGTTTCCGACCTTGTTGTTACACATGGTGAACGTTAGCCGTGAAAGCGACCATTCGACACGAAAATAAAGCAGCGGAACAAAAGTTCACCCTTGCGCATTACCAACAGCTTTTCTGTATGATGTTGTACAGGTAACAGAAATGTTAAAAATGGCACTCAAACTCGCCGTGGTGGTCATGTGGTTATGGTGCTTTCTATAGAGTGTAGAGGCCTGTCTTTTTTGGCATAGATCAGTGCTAAAGAGCAACAGGTAGTCGAAATTTTCCGAAGTCTTCATGTCAGACGTGCCTAACTAACATATTGTAGTTTTGGGACATTAACCCCTCCCACTATCCCCCAAAATTATTAAAATTACGCCCAGGCACATTACCACTTCGTTCTACCGATAAAGGGTACTAAATTAAAACAAGTGACACATCAGCTAAGCTTGAATAGGGTGCTCATATAAACGAAGCTTGCGGTGATATACATGCCGTTACATCATCTACTTTCATCGCAACGCGAAAGTTTTAAATGTAGTTCAACATGGTTCGACGAGTGGAGGCAGTGGTAAATTCGACAGCGGTCGCATCCCGATGGGGGCGAAATTGAGAGAACACCCGTGTACTTGAATTTCGGCAGCCGCAATTCAATCCGGAGTCCACCCCCTTGCCCTTATGGCATATATCCGGATCATATAGTGGTTTTGGCACGTTATTTATTTAAAAGCATCTCGACATTATCATTCGCGTCACTATGGAAGCTGCCACTTTCAGCCTTACTGGTTTAGTGCAGTTCACAAACAGCCAAGATTTTATCAAAAAGAGAAGCTAGATCAGAGTAATAGCCAAGCCGCCACAACGTCCGGAGCCGTAAGCATGAAGACTAGACAAATTAATGTTAGTACTATCCACTACACCCATGGTACCTGAACGATCGCAGTGCCTCAGTGATGTTGTAGAAAAGTATGATTTCGTGCCATACCTTCGCATACTGGTACCCAGTTGATGTGAGTATCGGTAAGCTTATAACTGTTGATAAATCTTCAGAGAATGGTGCAGAATTTTTTGATATTCCACCATTTGTATACCTTCCACAGGTAGCAGTTAATCGGAAACTATATTTTTCATGTTCGCACTAGATGCAATGGCTGGAGGGATGGCTGTCCCTTTGACCATTTCGGAATTTTCGGCGTGAATGATGAGTATATCAAGCCCCATTCTTCAGTTTTCGTGGGAACTCAGTGTATGAGCTTGCAGGCGCCTTCAGATAGCGGGCGATGTCTTGTATCAAATGTTGGGGGTCCTTAAATTTTCTGCTGAGAGCCGGAGCTCGTGCATGTCGTATTCGTGCTGCGCTGGTTGCGTATTTCGCGGGAGAGGCTATCGATATGGCTTTTCAGAGTTACGGAGGGACGTGGGTTCTCAAGTCGGCATTCACTATGTATATTAAGCTGTAGAGAGGATGGTGTGGTAGAATGTGGCTTGTTGGGGTATGTTTGAGACGTTCTGACTGGCCCTGTAGGCTTATTTCATCATTTCTTCGGTGTTATATTATTTGAGTTTCACGAGGTTTTCTAAGGATGTCATGGTGAGCAATTTGAGGGTGGTTTTGATCGCTTTTATGATCATGATATAAAAAACCAAACACTTCGTTCTTTAACGAGGCTTCAATGTGATTAAAAATAAGTCCCGCTATTGCCCACTGCCTCGCCTCTATACGGCAAAGGGCGAGGCGTGATTGAGGTTGACGGCGTTGGCGTGAAGGAGACCTTCTGTTGCGGATGTTCCCTGCAGAGGGGGTGGGGGGTGGGGGATCAGTACACTCACGGAGAGTGCCATAGTTAGTAAATACGAGCACGTATAAGCTGCGGTGATGTCGGAGGTGGTTGTTGCAGTGACGAAGAGCCAGTCCAGTGGCGAGCGTCATTAGACGTATACGTCACGTCAGACGAGTATAAGCTGACGTCACGTCAGAGTTGTACGTCACGTCGTGCGTTCGCAATTCATGCGGGTTTCAATGGATGGCGGCAAGGAACTGTCAGTGACGAGGTGGGCTGCGAGAAAAGACTTGTCCGACGCTCGTTGAGCCGACATGCACACAGAGTTGGCACTAATCTTCTCAAACGTACTCATTTATGTGTTTTGTCGATACCATCAGCGATCGTATCAAGAATTTTCACGGAACAAGGCATCATTCTAATTGTGGCTGATATAGTTTGAGCCATCGTGGTTGTATTAACACTAAATATTATGACTAAAATAATTAGTAATCGTCAAAAGGGTAAAGCTTATTGTGACGAAAAAGTAGTGGACGCGCGGCTAAATTGAAGTACACGGGCGTTTTCACGTTTCTCTATGTCGTATATGCTGTCACTGCAGTCGGACGTCAAACGTGCGACCACAAGTTCATTATCTAAACACCGCAGCCTTTGCGCCATACACACACTACTGTGCCGTACCTTACCCCCTTCCCGACCTATCCCATCCTTGTTCCTCCTTACAACTTATGATGGCAACTGGTAATATAGGAATTGAAAATTACTTAATGGAAATTGTGAACTGCCTCTCAGTTCAAGGTGCTTTCCTATAAGCTATGCAAAAACGATAGAAAACAAATAGAAAACAAGAACAAATATATCCGAATAAACTAAAGTTTAAGAGATGAACGCCCGCATTGACGCAAACATGTTACAACACCACTATTCGCAAGAAAAACCTTCAGCCAATACAGATATGAGGCATAAGAAAAGATACGAGGCATGTCAAGTTCGACTCAGCAGGAAATTATCGACCTTGTCACTCTATATTGAAGTAACTTAAGTATGAAAAGTAAACAATAACTAAACAATTTCTTTCATTATTTTACTTACAAAATTTCTGTAGTGTTATACACTGCTAAGGGCACACATACGTAGTCGACACAGTTCAATTAAATTTATAGAATAAACTACGATAAGAACTCAGAATATAACAATAATATTATACCACCACACATTTATGCAATTTGCAAATCAACAGATGACAAATTTATAATGCCTACGTCTCAAATCACAATTATGGGAAATAAACACTGCTATCGGGTAAATTTAATATATCTTCAGGGAGTCCATTGTCTTCTCTAAAATTATTTTGCAATACATTTTTAACAAAACCAATTGAGAACGGCGGCCTGAATTGAAACTGTGACCTTCTGGTAGCCGCCGAGCACGATAACCACTGCTCTACCATGGCGGACAACTTCGAGATATTTCAGCAGATACTCAAATATCTCGAAGCCAGCACAAAGTGTAAAGCGCTGGCAGAGTACCAGAGCGTTACTTTTCTGGTAATCTTGTAATAATTCCGCACATGCTATTAGAGCAATTTGATGACGTGGTCATCTGCGAATAGTTTTACGCAGGTTTACGTGCTTTTTACAATGTCGGTTATTTATAAAAGAAAATAAGAGCAGACCCAGAACGCTCATGGCAAAAGCTGGACTTATCGTCGCTTTTCTTCACGTGTGAATGGTTACATTATTGCAGAGGAAATGACCAAGTCACAATCAAGGAGCTTTGATGTAGAGAAGTACCCTCATAAAGCTAATGGGCTGTGGGAACCCTGAATGACACAGTTATTTTCGGGAGGCAAACCTTTTTTCAATGTGTTGCTTCAGGTATTATGCCAATATACAACGGAAAAATTCTTTTAAAACGTGGTCTCAACCATGCAGTGCTTGGCTGCGTGTAGTTAAGACTGTGTTAGAAACAACTAGGGAAAGAGGGCTTGAAA
This sequence comes from Rhipicephalus microplus, assembly GCF_013339725.1. Classification (NCBI taxonomy): domain Eukaryota; kingdom Metazoa; phylum Arthropoda; class Arachnida; order Ixodida; family Ixodidae; genus Rhipicephalus; species Rhipicephalus microplus. The sequence continues at coordinate 147,851,102 of NC_051172.1, read as the reverse complement.
GCTTGACGCAGGTACTTTCGCGGACATACGTGGCGCTTTTCCATTATCTGCGAATTCTAATGCCACATTGAGACGCGTTAGATTTTCTCCATCTCTTTTTCCGCCTTCCTTTACTGATGCATCTTTGTTCCGGGCCATTACACTTGCTCACATGCCGCACTGCTCCTGTGATATCATTGTGGCAACGAAGTGCCCGAGTAATGGAAGGCGGGCGTGTGCAGCGCAAAAACAAAGCACACTGGCAAAGCAACGCCAGGCTGCCTGAGACCGTAGTGTGGTTGGATAGCAGCAGCTGCGTCGAGAATTAAGCTCAGCGTTAAAGCGAGCAGTTTCGTGAATTTCGTTTGGCGCATAGTAATCTCGCACCGACTTTCAGCGAGGTGCACGGAGATGCGTTTCGTCATTACCTGGAGTGCTTGTGAAATTCTGAAGTTCTGAGGAATATTAGGACAAGTAAAAATATGCAATAATCAAAGTTTACCATTTCAGGAACGATCAAAGTCACTCATCAACATTTTGAGCTAAGTTTTTCTTTTGTCAGGCACAAACTCGTTGTACACAGAAAGCAGTATTATTGTTAGGCATGTAAGAGAACTAGGAAAAGTGAACGTACAGACAAGAGTTGGTGAGCCCCTAAGCTTCTCCTTCAGAGTTGAACGCGATAGCAATATCCTGTCCCTTGTGCATACTTCAACCACTTAATGCATACTCTTTTATTCTATGATGTTACCACAAAGGTTTAAACTGTACATTACTACAATTTATTCGACAAAGTTAGAAATGGCTTGGGTCAGTGAAGCTTTCGCATACGGCTGCATTCTATGCAATTCAATTGGTAGCACACTTTAAACCATGAGCAATTTTGCTCGTGATACAGTTTCGAACTTGTTGTGCACCAACTGCATGACCTTACCTTGGGGAATACGAGCAGTAACGTGTGGGCCTTTGGTAATGAGTGGACGATTTTAATTCATGAAGTCGTTATGATAATCACATGTTCTGATGCCACATGGCAATGTACTCTTGTACCACGCAATATTGGTGTGATATCACATGTTGTATAGTGACTTTACACTTGTCTTACACTTTACACTTGTCTTGTATAACAATATTTATTCATTTGAAAAAGTAAAGGTAAGGCCGCGGTTGGAACGTAAAGTAAATAGACCAAAAGCATGGAAAGGAGGTGAGGCAAAGGTGCACAGGCTTTGCAATCTCTGTACAAACCCCTATTAAAACAAGGCGAGCCGAACAAATAAACGAGCGCCGTACAGGCGGACAGCTCTGCATACGAAAAAAAAAAAAAAGTTCCGGCAGATACCATGCATAGCGAGAATCGGTTTCATGCCAAGCCGTTTGCCAGTCGAACACCATTCCAGATTTTTTTTTTTGCTTTCGTTAGCTGAGAAATGATTCATGTTCAAAAAAAAAAAAAAAACGAGACCAACCGGTCTATGGTTTCATCCGGGCACCTTTTGCATATAAGAATGGAAGGCCCTGCTTTTAGTACACGGCTAAAATTTATGTAATGTAATTGTAAATGACCCTTTTGGTGTTGCGAAAAGTTAATTGCACTTGATTTTTTCATTAGAGGTGCATGTACGCAAAGCTACAGTGAGAGGCAATCGGATCTTGTCACGGAAGCAAATGCTCTACGTCTTTTCAGAGAAGAAAAAAAAAACGCCGCCATGCTGGGCTGCAAACGGGAGTTCGAAGGCTGGCGTCACTGCCTCGACATTGAATTTTTTTTTTTTTTTTGGGGGGGGGGGGGGGGGGTACACGCGCATTTAGCGCCGCACAGAGAAAACTATGGCGGCGCCCTGGAGGCCGTCTCTGAAAAGGCCCGTATGTAAGCCATGGACAGTCCACAATTGTATTGTAGAAAGCCAGTGTTTCTTTTACCAAAATTATCATTAGATTCAAGAGCTTTCATGAAAAGGTTGAATACTTAAACATGTTTTCGCCTTTCACAAAAAACGAATGAAGTCAAATCATAACTCGAGCTTGTACTTTGCTGCATTTCGTTCAGAAGGAAAGAAAAATGAAAAAAAAATTCTTATACATGCTTATACTGCATCAGGCATGCCTCATGGCCACTGTGCAGCTCAATTACGTATATAAAAAATGTGTGACAAACATGAAAAAAATTAAACTACAGCTCTCACGGGCTCAAAAAAAGCTTCTTCAGATCTTTTTGTGTATAGAGCTCGAAGGTGAAAATAAACTAAAAAAATGTTTAATGCACCTAATATAGAGAATCACAAATGGGGAGAACACGCTTGAGAGCTATACGCCAATATTTAACGGTTTAACCATTTATAATATTTTGTTTTTTTAGAGCAGTCACAAACAGCAAGAATAGACTGTAAGCTATCCCACTTTTTCGAATCCGTTTTAGGCCACAGTTAGCGAGACACACGTATTGTTTCTTCTCTGGATCATAGTATGGGCGGCGCTAAAAAAAATAAAGACAAAGAAAAGAAAATGATAAACCATGATAAGTCTTGCCATGGACTACTCTTCAATTGAGGGCCAGTGACGTGACTGCAAAACGCAGGAGGTGTGCAACAGCAGCAGCCGAATAGAAATTCTGCGGAAATTTGAGAATGAAGCCTGCTGCTCAGCGTTAAGTATTAGCGTACACCCTTCCCACTTTTTTCGACGTCTAAACTACTAATAAATAGCTGGCGACGCTGGCTTCTTAGGCTTATTAAAAAACAGAAAATCGAACACTCGAAAATTCAACACCAGTACGAAGCTACCAAGAAAAGCCAAAGAGGGTTGTCACAGAACGAGCGCTAAAAAGAGAGCGCGCCGCCAAATCCTTGCGACAACGGGCGGTAGAAACGCCGCGAGGTAAAAAGAAAAAAAAAAAAGCAAACATCCAAGGCTCCCGGGCGCGCGCTCTCCCCGCAGAAGCACGGCTTCGCAGACGAACCTCCTCACCCCACAGCGGCGGCCGGGCAAGCGCTAGAAATTTCCAGAACGAAGGAGGCGTGGCTACGCCGAGCTGAGTCACCCGACGCGGAGGGCTGACAAACCGTCTCGCCTCTCTCCAGCCTTCGCTGCGTATCGCGCCGACGAAAGGACGAGAAAATTCTGGAAAGTGGCGCGGAAGGTATTTAATCGAGCGGCCGAGACGAGAAAGCAGGAGAAGACGGAAAGTTAGCGCCGGAGCGCGTAGGAATTCCGCCGTGTAGTCGGCGAAGGTTCTGCCCGTAGTGACAGAACAGGAGGAGACGGAAGTGAGCGCCAGAGTGCGTAGAGAGTCCGCCGTGTAGTCGGCGAAGTTTGTGGTCCGTAGGGACGGCTCGAGCTACAGGCAAGAGTGTGTGTTTACCGCTATCGAGCGAAGACCCGTGGCAACCGCTGCGAGTGTGAAGCCGACGTGTTCCGGCGAAGAAGTTGAAGTTGGAAGAGTGGCCAATTGAAGACGGGAGGTTTCCTGGAAGAGAACTTCGAGAGCTGCGGAACGACAACAACGCTGGACTTTGAGTGAGTGATTCTCGGAAGAGTATCATTCAGACTTTTGTTCCAAGGACTTTGGACTGAATAGGTTTTATATCTCTTTGGTCTTTAAGTGTCTTGGTTGTTCAATGCATGCGACTGCATTGTAGTGCGTATTGTTGTCTGTGTCCGTTGTTTCAAGTGTGGTTGATTGTACTGTGTAGTACATTGTTTGTTTGGTGACGTATTGTATGTAACTATTGTGGAGTGTGCATACGTGTGTATTGCGTTTTGATCTGCCGTTAATGAGAATATAATTTTGTTTGTTTATCAACTCTCGGCTCTGTCTTGTTCTTTGGGCCACAGCCGGCGTCCGCTGGCGCACCAATAAGGACCACTTCTAAATTGTCCACGCTTTCGTGGTGCGGTTCGGGGGGCCGATACTTCGGCTCTTGGAATTAGCCCGGCGATCGCCTCCCTAATAACGGGACAGGTGTGACAATTAATCTGGCGTCCGCGACAGGACCTTTTGGTGCACAGTGTGTCCAAAATAGTGAGAAAGAGCCTCGAGTTGTTGATAGTGCTATCGGAACAATTTTGTGTGTTGTTCAGTGTTCTCGTTAACGAGTGCAGGAGAGTGTTCCGATAGACTGATTTAGGCAGATACTTTTTGCACGCGGCAAGGTTTTATTTGCGAGTTGCGAGACACAATGGATCTCGAAAAGTTAGTCGCTCTTGGTGAGAAGATGGGTCTTTCTGGCGCCGAACTACGGAAGTGGGTCACCCAGAAGGAAAAAGAAGAAAAAGAGAGAGCCAAAGAAGAAAAAGCAGCCGAGCTGGAAAAAGAGAGGTTGGCGGTCGAAAGAGCCAAAGCGGAAAAAGAAGCTGAGGTGGAGAGAGAGAGGTTGGCGGCAGAGAGGGCCAAGGAAGAAAAGGCAGCTGAGTTGGAGAGAGAAAGGCTGGCCGCTGAAAGGGCGAAAGAAGAAAGAGAGGCAAAAGAGCGACAGCTGAAGGAAGAACGAGAGCAGCAATTGAAGTTGGAGCTGGAGCGAGAAAAGTTGGCAGCCGAAAGGGCGAGAGAAGAAAGAGAGGCAAAAGAGCGCCAGCTGAAAGAAGAAAGAGAGGAAAGGGAGCGGCAGCGGCAGCACGAGATGGAACTCGAGCGGCTCCGTTTGCAACAGCGAAGCGAAACTCCCGTCCAAGCTAGAGTTGAAAGCAGCGAACGGGAAGACCACGGCTTCCGCTTGAACCCAAGCAAGCTGCTCGTAGCGTTTGATGAAAGGAAGGACGACCTAGACGCGTACCTCCACAGATTTGAGACGATTGCGAGGAGCCAGAATTGGCCGGAACAGCAATGGGCAACTGCTTTGAGTACTTGCTTGAGTGGTGAAGCGCTCAGTGTGTACGGTAGGCTGACGCCGACCGATGCAGCCAACTACGCAAAGGTGAAAGCTGCTTTGTTGAAGCGATTTAGACTCACTGTGGAAGGATTCCGGGACAGATTTCGGACAGGAAAGCCAGCTGATGGTGAGACAGCTACGCAGTATGCTGCCCGACTTTGCCACTATTTCGACAGATGGATTGAACTTTCAGGGACAGCCCAGGAGTACGATGAGCTTAGAGAGCTGCTAATTAGAGAACAATTTCTTACTAGTTGCCACCCAAGCCTGTCACTGTACTTGAAAGAGAGGAAGGCTGACTCACTTGAAGGAATGCTTGAATTGGCTGATCAATTCTTGGAAGCGCAAGGTGGAACTAATTTGGCCAAGGTCAAGAGGGATTGTCCCGATGATTCGAAGAAATTGGCTCCTGAAGAAAAGAAGCGTGCACCAGAGAGCATTCCGCGATGTTTTCTATGTAACCGGGTGGGTCATCGCGCGAAAAACTGTCGAACGATCTTTACGAGCCCTACGACAGTCAAATGTTTCAAGTGTGGTCAGACTGGGCACAAAGCAGATGCATGTCGGAACGGAGTGAGTCAAACTCACCAGGTATCTTGTGTGCAAGCGGCACCGAAATCTGATAATAATGCCGTCACCGATGGATTCGTAGAATTGAAAAATGGGGAGAAAATTCCTATTGTGGGGGCTGTAATGTCAAAACAGCCAACCGGTGTTACGAAGGGAATGCCGACGCTTCCTGGAAAGATTGCAGGCAAGAAGATTACGGTTCTAAGAGACACCGGTAGCTCCACGGTTATCGTGAGGAGAAATTTGGTACGGGAAAGAGAGTTGACAGGCAGAACGAAACCGGTTTGCCTAATTGACCGTACGGTCCGGATGCTTCCCGAAGCAGAAATTGAGGTTGAAACCCCGTACTTCAGCGGGAAGGTCACTGCGTTATGCATGACGACCCCCCTGTATGACCTTGTCATCGGAAACATCGATGGGGCGCGAGGGCCAAGTGATCCAGAATGTTTGGGAGAAGACCCGAAGATAGAGCCCTCGCCAACACAGCGGCCGCGAGATACAGTGGAGGAGCATCCCGTGACGGATCTCACTAGAGCACAAGGTGAAGCTGCGGCGCAAGAGACAGCGAATGAGAAGACGATCGTGTCGAATAAGTTCGCGGGCCGAGCAACCGGACTTACGTCGGCACGACCTCAACCGACCGACAGTGTAAAGGAGACGGAGTTGGCCAGCCGGGCAAAATGTAGAGGCATTATCAAGCGGGGAAATAAACAGACAGGACCCGTCGAATGTAATGACGCGTTAACGGTGTCGGAAGAGACAACGATGGCTGAGACGACGCCTCAGATATCGTCGTGGGAAAGGGCTCGCCGAAAAAGAACGTGGAAACACAAGAATAGATCGAGCGAGCACCGCAAAAAGGGGCGCAAGCGCTGTTCGAAGTACTCAAGATAGGTGCTGAGGTGGAATCAGAATGTGTTCGGCAGGGCTGAGTGACATATGTTGAGTTAATGTTCTTGTTATCCTGTGTCTCAAGTGTATGTCGAGTGAGTCAGTGTTCTGTGCGATGGTGTGATGTATAGTGTTGTATAATTGTTGGATAGACAGAACTTTGTACGTTTGTATTGTTTAGAATGTGTGATGAAGTGTTGTAGGCATGTACCTGTGGCTATATTTCATGTGTTGTGGAATTGAACTACAATGTAAGATTGTATTGCGTGATCTATTGTGAATGTGAAGTGTTATGAGCGACTGATGGTGTTACAGTCTGTGAGATTGTGTGGTGACTTTCGCGCTCGTTTGTGGGGTTTTGAATATTATGAGATAATATTCTTAAAGTGGGGGGCAGTGTCACAGAACGAGCGCTAAAAAGAGAGCGCGCCGCCAAATCCTTGCGACAACGGGCGGTAGAAACGCCGCGAGGTAAAAAGAAAAAAAAAAAGCAAACATCCAAGGCTCCCGGGCGCGCGCTCTCCCCGCAGAAGCACGGCTTCGCAGACGAACCTCCTCACCCCACAGCGGCGGCCGGGCAAGCGCTAGAAATTTCCAGAACGAAGGAGGCGTGGCTACGCCGAGCTGAGTCACCCGACGCGGAGGGCTGACAAACCGTCTCGCCTCTCTCCAGCCTTCGCTGCGTATCGCGCCGACGAAAGGACGAGAAAATTCTGGAAAGTGGCGCGGAAGGTATTTAATCGAGCGGCCGAGACGAGAAAGCAGGAGAAGACGGAAAGTTAGCGCCGGAGCGCGTAGGAATTCCGCCGTGTAGTCGGCGAAGGTTCTGCCCGTAGTGACAGAACAGGAGGAGACGGAAGTGAGCGCCAGAGTGCGTAGAGAGTCCGCCGTGTAGTCGGCGAAGTTTGTGGTCCGTAGGGACGGCTCGAGCTACAGGCAAGAGTGTGTGTTTACCGCTATCGAGCGAAGACCCGTGGCAACCGCTGCGAGTGTGAAGCCGACGTGTTCCGGCGAAGAAGTTGAAGTTGGAAGAGTGGCCAATTGAAGACGGGAGGTTTCCTGGAAGAGAACTTCGAGAGCTGCGGAACGACAACAACGCTGGACTTTGAGTGAGTGATTCTCGGAAGAGTATCATTCAGACTTTTGTTCCAAGGACTTTGGACTGAATAGGTTTTATATCTCTTTGGTCTTTAAGTGTCTTGGTTGTTCAATGCATGCGACTGCATTGTAGTGCGTATTGTTGTCTGTGTCCGTTGTTTCAAGTGTGGTTGATTGTACTGTGTAGTACATTGTTTGTTTGGTGACGTATTGTATGTAACTATTGTGGAGTGTGCATACGTGTGTATTGCGTTTTGATCTGCCGTTAATGAGAATATAATTTTGTTTGTTTATCAACTCTCGGCTCTGTCTTGTTCTTTGGGCCACAGCCGGCGTCCGCTGGCGCACCAATAAGGACCACTTCTAAATTGTCCACGCTTTCGTGGTGCGGTTCGGGGGGCCGATACTTCGGCTCTTGGAATTAGCCCGGCGATCGCCTCCCTAATAACGGGACAGGTGTGACAAGGGTTTGCCTCTAAGAGATATTTGGGGACGCTGAAGCTTCGCCCTTCAAGAGTTTAACACGATAGTGAAATCCGGCTCCTAGTGCACTCTTCAATCGCTAAGTGCATACTTATAATATTTTTTTACATACACACACACGCACGCACACACACGCACACAGTATATTGTACAAGCGCGTGCGCGCTGGGTACATACAGGTTTTTGATCTAAAGCAAGAGTCGCATGGCCTCCAAGACACACGTCGCGCGCTCGCCGTCTCGTAGGCCATAAAGAGTCTCACAATGCCTCACATATAGCATGACATTATCTAGCGTTTGCTGTTTGCTTTATCAACGCCTCCGAAAAGGCATGATATGTTTTTCGCTAGATGGACATGGTTGTCTACTTTTAGACGTGTTTGAAAATTCCTGTGTTTTTAGCGGCGATGGCTGCACTATTTCGGCCTTTTTCGACGTAGTTTGAGGCCTCCCAAATGCGCCTACAAATCGCCGAATGGGCTCGTTTTCGTCATGACACCTGTGGAAAAAATTGCGTTAAAGGGGCCCTGAAACACTTTTTCAAATAACCACGGAATGAATTCACTAGAAAAGCTTATTGCCTCACGAATTCAACGCAGCAAAAATTTAAAGAATTCATTCAGTGCGAGTGGAGTTACAAAGTCTTGCCGCATGCTGCAATTGCATTATCTTTTTTCTCGTTCCGACGAAAGCGTTGTAAGCTAAGCAAGTAGGGGTGGCAGGGGCTACGAAACTACGTTATCCGCGCCGCATGACCTAGAGCCTGCCCCCCCCCCCCCTTTCTTTTTTTCGAATGCGTGGTTTCTTCAGTAAGATCGCGCACGCATGCGTGGACAAGTGGCGGCCTCCTGCGGCAATCTTTGTAACTTTCTTTTCGCTCACGGTCAATTTTTCGCTCACACCCAACAAGTCCAACGTCGACGGCGGGATATCTGCAAAACGAGCTGCCCAATATTGCGTTAGAACTTCGCAATCACGAAAGAAAAAAAGTCGTGATTCAGGGGTACAACCTGAAACACAATGCTTTGTGTATTTCTTCAGATATTTACCGCCGAAACACTAACTTGTACTACTGTTGGCTGGCTCAGATTTCATTTTTTTTCCTGAATCTTTCCGTTCTTCCTCTTGAGCGGGATTCCGTATAAATGACTTGACAAGGCAGAAAGCAAGCAACAACGTAAGCTACACTCGAGCACTCAAGTGGAGATACCTTTTGGCGTTGCAGTTTCAGAATAACACACACACACACACACACACACACACACACACACACACACACACACACACACACACACACACACACACACACACACACACACACACACACACACACACACACACACACACACACACACACACACACACACACACACACATCACACACACACATCACAAAGAAATAATATGTAGCCGTGCACCTCGGCCAGTTAGCTGTATTATGAAGACAATAAACAAATAAAGCGGGTTCTTGATTTGAATGTGGGCCACTCTCATTATATTTTTTTGTGTTTCCCGATAAATAAAAAGAGATACAGAGAGATCCCGTTCGGAAACGAATGCCAAACGCAGTTTGACGACAGTGCTTTGCGAAAAATCAATAAAACATGTATACCCTTCTTTGGAACACTCTAGAAATTCAATCGCTGAAACCGTGCACTGTCCTTAGACGCATTAACATCTATGGCCATGTTAGAGCAGCTTGGAGTAGCTTCACGAATAACTGCGAGTGTAACTGTGAACATATCTCCTTAGACTTGAGCCAGTTGAAATATACAAACAGAAAGCGCTTTTCATGCATACTACTTTTCAAGCTATAAAACTCCTTAATGACCGAATAAAAAAGCTTTCGAACGGGTATTCGCACTGTCGAAGAAATTCAGTTTTTAAATTATAGATTCTTTTTTTCAAAGACCATCACAGTCATGGTCCAGTTGTCGTCGCACACAAAGTGTACGTCGACACGGAAATACGTTACCGCAGCTATAATAACATTGAAATGACTAAATACCAAAAACTCAAGAATTTAGTTTTTAATTATAGGCGTCAGAGCCCTTGTTGATATGAGAAAGTTGCTGTCCATGACAATTTATGGCATACGAATCACAGAATTAAGTTGCACGTAAATATTCATCACATAATTTTAACGAAGTGGGATACTCGTGGTGAACAGTGGAAGTGCCTCAGACTGGCTGTCTGAGGCACTTCCACTGTTCTGAGGCACTTCCACTGTGGAAGTGCCTCAGACTGCCTGTCTGAGGCACTTCCACTGTTCACCCTGATTATCCCACTACGTTGTTTCCATCTGTCGGTTGCCATCTAGATTTTGGATAGTTAACTGAAGATGTTGAAATTGACCACCTCCGGTGCGCCGGAAGTGCGGCCGCTCTGTAACATCACCGAAACTTCCGGCGACAAGAGAGTGGTCAAACTTTAATGAAATACACATCGCGACCATATCTTCTCGTTGAAAGCGGCGGATAATCTTGCTTGTACCAGCGGATCGTGACATAGCATGACGCGTGTTGCTCGGTGCTCATCTGTTTCCTTCAAGCTTGATTGATTGATATGTGGGGTTTTTCCCAAAACCACCATATGATTATGAGATACGCCGTAGTGGAGGGATCCAGAAATTTTGACCACCTGGGGTTCCTTAACGTGCACCCAAATCTGAGCACATGGGCCTACAACATTTCCGCCTCCATTAGAAATGCAGCTGCCACAGCCAGGATTCGATACCGTGACCTGCGGGTTAGCAGCCGAGTACCTTAGCCACTAGACCACCACGGCGTGATTTCTGTCAAGCTGTGCAAACCACTCAGTAGGGCATAAAAATTGGGGGCAACCACTGCGATGCTTCTTTTCGCAGACAGGTGAAGTAGTCTTTGGCACCTGTTTTATATAGTTAAAGCGTTTAAGAATGAAACACGTAAGGACCCAACATCGTACGCAGACAATAAGAGTTTACCTGTGTATTTCAGATCGAAGTGCCGATCTTCCTAACCATATTCTGCTTCGACGCAGTTTGGTTCATATTGCGACACTTCCTTGTGTGGGTAGCTTTCTTCATGACGTAACACAGTGGTTGCTTATCCCGCAATCCGGGCGCGCTCAGTTTCGATATTGCCATTAAGGTGCGATGGAACATCTCTAATTACGTGCACTTTTTGCGATTTAAAATAATGGCCATTGCATAAATTGTGACGCGCTACAGCCATACCATATAAAATCCTTTGAAGTCGGCTATAGTTAGGAAGTGAATAATCCATTTCTGTTAATTAGTCGCTTTAATGACACTTCATCTGCGGCAGAGTATTTTCGCATCATCGTAAAGTTTGTGTGTGGAGACGACAGAAGCGTCATTATCACAGAAATGTCAACTACAAAATCTGTATTGTCTAAATAAAAAAAAGGCAGACTCTGTAGATGACAGCAAGTGTAGGAGAACTCGTGCCAAAGAAGTACGCATATTTTAAAGACGTCATGCAAGTTAAGAACGAGAAGAACAAAGATAGGACCGAGAGAGAGAGAATAAACTTTATTGAAGAATTAAAACTACGTGACTAATCCCGGGTGGAGCCCTCTTGTAGAGCCCCACTGGCCACAGCGGCTCGCCGGGCCTGGTCTAGGGTCACCAGTTGGCTCCCCAGTGCCAGCTCGGAAAGCCGTGCCTCCCAAGACCACGTTGTGAGTGTTTGTAGTGAGCGCACCAACCTAGATACTGCATTGCATAAAAGACTCCGTATAGCGAAAATCACGGAGGAAGTAAACGCATACTCAAAGGAACTTTACAACAACAAGATGGGACCGAAAAAACGCCAACTCACAACTAAGTTTATTTTCTCGAATCATTCGCAATACACAGGCTCTTGTAGGACAGGCGCCGAACTATTTCACTCGCTGCACGTGCAGGAAAGAACAGACGAGGCATCAAACGCAGATCAGAACCACAGTATCTGAGAACCACAGCTTTTTGCTCAACGTGAAGTGAGTGGGATAGTTATGCGTATGTGCTACAAGAGCCTGTATGTTGCGAATAATTCAGGAAAATAAACTTAGTTGCGAGTTAGCGTTCTTATGGTCTCATCTTCGTTGTTCTCGTTTTTACTTGCGCCCCGTCTTTCAAGTAACGATGCATCAACAGGCCCATCATAGCATACTGCTCAGTACACATACATATGTTTTGATACGAGCCATGACATCTGCGATGAAACGCGGCACTTTTCGTATCACTTTTTACGCATTCTTCATAGAGAAGAAGGCGTGTAGCTAGGGCAAGGTAAAAAAAAAAAAAAGAAAACTCACTATAGCATCCAAACCACACTGGTTCCAGTCTTACTAAAAAAGTTGAATATACCTTGCGAGAAATGACCGAGATATCTTGTCCTGCTCTTAAAATATACTTTGCATTATTTATTTTGCGGACCTATGAAGTATGTCGTGTACTTCTCATGTTCAGTCATGTTTGATAAATGCACTTTGCATGGCGAGCATTCTTGTATCAATATGTATACTATATATATGTTTGGACTGCCTGCTTTTGCACAAAGTGCATTAGTTATCTCTCTAGTTGTATTTTGTGCATAATACATTTAACTACTTCATTTGTTATTTTTTGCTTCCACAATTATTGTTGATGAATATTCTGATGCGTTCATAAAGTGATGCGCATGGTTTCAGTTATTTCATCCTGAATGTTCTTTAGTATGCCTATCTATGATCTTTTATTATCGTGATCCCCCCTCCCCCCTATACCCAATGCCTCTGACGAGGCCCGTAGAGACTTTTAAGAACATGTAATATATAACATAACTTATTCCTGTCGTTCACTACAGCATACTCCTATTCCATTGTTCTTGTATTCCTCCTGACGCTGGGTTGAACCAATACAGCATACAGAGGACCGCCGCGCATTTACGCGTCGTCCAAAGACTTCGCCTACCCCAAAAAGAAAACAAAAGAGCAAAAGTCGGCCGCGGAGGTCCGAGATCAAAAGCAATTTCCCACACCACGGGAATCAGCAGAGAAAACGATGTGGCATTCCTATGCTATAATTTATATATACAGCCATCTCGCAGTGTTGCTCCTCTCATGGGCACAAGAAGAAGGCCCCCTGCCGCTTTACTTAACAACGGCGAAGCCGCGCGTGCATCCAGGGTCTCCGCCGCGGGCACAGTGACCGATACGGGGTTAAACGAACGCGCGAAGTGAGAACACCATACGCGAGACTGGACGAGGCTGTATCCCCACCAGCTGTAGAGTCTCAATCCTGCCAAGGCTGAAACAGCAAACATTTTCACTTCCAAGTACACCGACACGACTAGCAACCACTGCATGTTTAGGCTTAAAATTCCGCCTTCTCGCCCCCCCCCCTCACCAAAAATAAAATAAAACAATAATCAAGGACAAGCGGGTAATATTGTCCACGTGCAAGAGTGTTAGCCTTTTTGTGATATTCATAAATAGAACGATCCCGTAATTATTGCGAAGTCGCTTCGAGCTCCCCTCATTTGCATGCACAGAAAATAGCTTTGATTTTCTTACGCTTCATGCTCATGGCGGGCTCGGCACTTCGGCTATGCTGGGCAATTGAGTGAGATACCAGGGGTTGCATGCGGTGAGTGAATGAGGTGAGGGAATGAAAGTAGAGCACGTGCCGAAAGCTCCAATTGCGTACCCACCCTTCCGCCCTCTTTTTTTTGTATGTCTATCACACACACAAACGCTCACGCGCACTCAGAAGTGTAAAATGTTTACGCTCCCGGTGAAGGGTGCCGAAGGGGTCAAACAACCTTTTAAATCCCCTAAGTTTTCGATCTCTCTCCTTTATATGTCTACCAAAGACGCACGTGCTGCCTCCCAATTAAATTTTAAGTTAAACCAAATTTATATCGCTACGTACCAGAAGTGAAATGTTATTATGAGACAGGAAGTAGTGGAAAGTTCCAGATTTTTTTTTTTGGTTCTTACCCGGAAGAATATTTCTTGCGCGCCCGAACCACAGCGCTCTAGAGTACTGCATGCATTGCAGAGTTGTTCTAGGCTCACACACTCTTGATATATGCCGAGCTCCGTCATAATAACCCGAAAGCGTTTCTGGAATTCATAAATAAATTAAAACAATTAAGGCCCGTGCTTCGAGTGCAGTGTCACAAATGATTTGTCACACCTCGGTCACGTCGCTAACTCTCATTTATAAAGCAGCACCAACAGGAAAAACTGAGGCATCAATTAAGATGCGAGAACTAGAGCAGCAAAGAGCAGAAAATATCTGAACCAAAACTGACTTGTGCCAATTTACATTCTCAACGTGAATATTATAACGAATATTCTACGTCACCCAGTCAGCGCCGGGAAAGCTCGCGAAGGGCTTCGGCTTCCAAGAAGCAAATTCCTGAGAAAATTTTCACTGTTTCGGAAAATGCGCGAAGTCTCTTGGACACACTTGATTCCAGGTGCGATCTTCTTCAATGCACTTCATTACACCTCACGCGGCACGTGCCTGTGTTAGAGTGATTAGAGCATCGAGCTTCAGTACTGCACCCGATTATACTTCAAACCTTGCCACCAGAGCATTTAGAAATTTTTTGAGCATGTTTATTCGGTGTAACATATGACGCTGCATGGACGTCCATCGCGCAGCGCACATGTGCGTGACGTCAACATCCAGGTACGTCGCCCATCTCAAACCCATTCCATTAGCTAAAGGCATGAAGGAAGCAAAAATGCAGGATTGAGAGTTGCGAAACGCGATTGAAGCCCACGAAGTCGGCCCAACAGGTGACCAAAACGTCAGCACGCGCGGTAGGTTTTAGATCTCTTGGTTTCGTTTTTTTTTTTTGAAAAGTGCTTCATCGCTCGTAGCGCAGAAGCCCTACCCTGAACGCTGTGCTCTCGTTTCTGGACTTTGGCGTCAGATGGCAGTGTTTCTTCGAAGCTAAAAGAGTTTTCGCTGTCAATGATCTTATGTAGACGCGTCTCAAGGAATGCGGCGTAAGATTATTGCGAGAAGTTGAAGAGCGAAAATCTTACAGCGCGGCTGTGCCCTGTTGCAGGTAGGGTTGTTTCTGCGGTAACGTTGCGCTGTGGCTCGTGCTTCTGTGTATGTTGCCATTTCAGAAGCTAAGCTCTTAACTTGTAAAACGAGGGTAAACACCGCAGTTTTTAAAGCCCCCCTTTAGTAAAGATGAACAAAATCGTGAGTCGTAGCGTACTTTTCCCCATCGTTCGCCGATGGATGTAGCAGGCTTTGTAATAATGGTCGTTTGCTCACGATGACCTACCGCTCGTTACCGTTGGCAGTGAAACCACTGCTGGGAACAATGAAGACCTGTACTCGTAAGAGACCTGAAGCTACCGTGCAAAACACATGGTTTTGTCTGAAAGGCAGTTCGTTGCCAAACGCTACGCTGGTTTCAATTACATGTATTTACAAGCATTACTAGAGCTGGAGCAAAGAATGGTCATGGTAACTGATTTGAGTTGTCTTAAAAAGGAACTGAAGTGTTTGATCTTTGTTGTTAGTATCGTACCTTGAACCAGTGATTGAGTGATAAGAAGCAATTGTATATAATATGCATGTTTTAACATATGAAATATTTGTGTCAAAGCTTGAGCGAGAAATTATGAACGTGCCTACAACTCATTTGTAGAATTTCCGAGTGCCGGCTGGGCTACTGTGTAAAAAAATAAAAATTTCTAAGCATTGATAATGTAGCTAACTAATAACTCTTTACTCAGTATATTCGTCACAAGAGTGTGAGGAATACATGCGTCTTATGCTCACAATTCTTTCGCTAATTCGACTTAAGTGCACGTCTAACGTTGGTTCGGGATCCTTTAATGACTCTCCCGAATCGCTCGCTTGCACGGAACGAACGAGGCGGAACAAGCACTGAGAAAAACGTAACGAGAGCACGATAAGAAGTGCACGTGTGGACACCGAGCAGCGTACGTATCAGCTGGGCGCTCTGTGAGGCGGCCAAACTGTCGCTCTCCCCCTAAAAACTGCCGGGAACCAAGCAAGAACATCTAGACAAGTCTCGTTTATTGCGTGATCTCACGGCAAAAGGTCACGTGTGGGCAGACTTTGATGGCTTGAAAACGGGTTGGCTTGCATTGGCTGGGTGCGTGACGTCATGCACCCTCCTGTGTGTTTTTTTTATTTCTCCATGGCTAAAGACGTGCTATATATATTTCAATAAATGTTTGACTCTTCTCAACTTAGGAAAGCGGGCTATATCGGCAAATATTTCCTGCAAATGTGCCAAAGGCGCGGCGGCAAAATGTTTCATGCAATAGCGTGCGGAGAGAAATAATAATCAATAACTAACTATCGTTCTCAAAGACTAGCTTTTGTTTTAATCAAGCTCTGGAATTATTTGCCATAAAATATTAAGCGTGCATTTTCTGTTTCATCCGTCGAACATCGGCTTCGAAAATTGATGTTTAATAAATAGCATCTTTTACTCAATGTTCTTAAAACACATCTATAATTATGTCGTTGTGATTAGTGTTTGCTTTTATTTTTGCTAAGGTTCCTACTCCCGATAATTTTGCGTTTTTAAGTGCATAACTCTTAGAATTGCCATCTTTTAGATTTTTTATACTTTTTACTATGATTATTATGCTGCATACGTTTTGCTGTCATGTAGTATTTCCCTTTTTACCATTATAATAAGGCCCCCCTACAGTGTTTACACTATATGGGACGTTTTGCTGTAATAATATGTCTATAGTCTGCATATGCTTTGAATATTCAATAAAATAAACTACACCGGTAATTGTTGGGGCTCAACGTTCCAAACCCACCATATGATTCCGAGAGAAGCCGTAGTAGAGTGCTCCGGGAGTTTCGACCACCCTATAGGGTTCTTTGACGTGTACCTTAATGTAAGCATACTGGCCTCGAGCATTCCCGCCTCCATCGACAATGAGGCCGTCGGGGCCATGATTCGATCCCGTGACTTGTGGATCAGCAGCCGAGTGCTTCAGCCATCACACTACCGTGGCGGGTTAACGAGGAGAAAAAAAAAAAACACGGAAATAATGACTGGAGGTGGCAATAACAGAGAATCAGATTTCAACGCGAAGCATTCTCCGGGACGTTCTGCACATGCTATTGCGAAAAAAGCTGGCAAATATAACAGTGATGTCGGTCCCCATCTGAGCCAGCGTTACTAGAGTAAACGTTAATCTAAACCACCTTGATAGGTTTGCTGGTTCGTGAAAATCTTCTTAGCAGGACTGTGCAATAAAACGGCGCACCATATCTGATCACCGCCATCGCATTACAGAGCTTCTAAGTATTATGGGCATTATTTCTTTCAAAAACCGAGTTCCTGTACTGTAGGCTTGCGTTCTCCAGGCTTGTAATAATATATATATATATATATATATATATATATATATATATATATATATATATATATATATATATATATATATATATATATATAATCTGTGGTTTTGCGTCAGAAAACTACGATACGATTATGAGCGACGCGGTAGTGAAGAAATCCAAAAATTTTGACCATTCTCTG
The DNA here is from genome assembly GCF_013339725.1 of Rhipicephalus microplus. Taxonomy (NCBI): domain Eukaryota; kingdom Metazoa; phylum Arthropoda; class Arachnida; order Ixodida; family Ixodidae; genus Rhipicephalus; species Rhipicephalus microplus. The sequence goes on along the minus strand of NC_051172.1, from coordinate 147,833,675 downwards.
GTGTTTTTCATCGTGCCCTGACATCGCACAGTACACGGGCCTCTACCATTTCCTATCCATTGAAATGCAACCACCGCTGCCGGAATCGAACCCGCTACCTTTGGGTCAGCAGCCGAGCACCGTAACCCCTGATCCACACTGGCAGGCTCGGGGCCTTTAGGTTGGTACGTCTGCTTAATCGGTCTCGCAAATAAATTGCAGTTCAGTATTGTATTTACACTACCTCCACGATCGGTCCACTTGCTCGGACCCGTCAAACACCTGTTCAGCGCCCCGATGATTGTAAGCTCCAGCGTGCACATATGTGACGAGAGATCGCCTGATGGTGGAAATGTAACACAACTTTCACTTTATGCACAACCCTATTCACGACTTCACCATGCACACGCCGCACAATCTATCAGCACACGCAACCACTGTGTCAAACAATTCGATAAACACATTGCACCACAATTATTCCTTCAAACTCCAGCCAATTTTTTTAGCTTAGGAATTATGAAATGCTTGTTAACAGCATACAAAGCTTTGAGTGCGAAAAAAAAATCACAGCATATCCCCAGAGTGAATGATGATGAGTGGGGCGAAGCATCCGTCCGTCCATCCACCCATGTGTCCGTTCGTTCGTGCATGCGTCTATGCGTCAGATCGCGTTTGAGGTTGCAGACTGCGCACGGGTAACACCTAGGAAACGTGAGCCAAGGAAGAGAAGCTAAGTTCAAACGTCTTCAACGCGCCCACCTATCTGCTTTGTATATGCCCCACCAACGGTTACCCACGTACAGCGACTATCCAGGAGACAGAGAGAGGCACTCGTTCTCTGCGCACTCAGGCAGAGCGCACGGAGCAGTTAATTTGACAGTAGCGGCAGAGTAACATCATCTAAGCGTGGCCAGTGACAAGGTTAGACTAAGAAGAGCTTCGCCCCTAAATGCTCCTCTGCAGGAGCATGACTGTCTTTTAAAGTGGTCGAAGCTTCTTCAATAGAAATCTTCCAACAGTCCGTCACAGGCGCAGCTTTTTGTCTGCCGCAAAAAGGAAGCGTACAGCAGGAGCGATGTGTCTTATATGACGTACGAAGTAAAGAATGTTCACGTGTTTACTCATGTAGTAGCAAATAGAAGCCCATTTTGTGTGAGTCGTTGTCACTTCCGGTGAGAAACTCCTCAACGTTTGTATTGTGCTACCATATCGGCAGGAGGGACATCTGTCGTGTAACGAGGAAAGCACCTGGACATCGACTGCTTCATGTAGCACCGCACGCGGTACATGTCTTTAGGTGAACGAAGTATGTGGCCTAGCACACCATGATCGTATTGGCGTGTAATTCTTAAAGCTGGGATGACGGGTGCTTGAATGTTAAGTTCAGTGGCTTCTGCTAGTGCTTAGGTGTGGATCTGACACCGAAACCAACTGTCATTTTCTCACAGATTTGGCAAGGCTCTTTTGCTTCATCCCACTTGAAATATTTTTTGTAACGCGGAATTAATATTTTCGCCAATAAGAGCGTCATTAGCTTCAGTGTGAAGTAAGTCTCAAACTAAGAAAGTGTAGGCCTTCCAAAAAAAACCTGTTTCACCCTCACTGCGTTCTGACCTTGTTTCTCGCAGATGTCCTCCGACTCCCATTATTGGGAGGTTTCAGATAATAAATTTGCGGCTATAATTTTGCATATACATCAGTGATCAGTCTAGCTAAAAAACTCACACTTTGTGATGAATCAAAAGTAGTCTCTTTTGTTAAATTTCTGGCAGGCTAAACAACTAAATAGTTCGCGTTCAAAAACTAACAAGAGCTGAGAAAGTAAAGTAGAACACTAAAACATTATAATAAATTCGTACAGTGTAAAAGACTTGTTATTTATATATTCTTCAGCATTATTTCTGCAACAACGCAGTTGGTATAAATAATGCCTATTTGAGAAAGATATATATTTTGTTAGATGACAGCGAAGAAGTCAGCCTGAGCTAGTGCGCAGTGGCCGGGTATATTCTGTATAAGGGATAAAGAAAAAGACAAAAATATTGATGAAGTATGACGATAGGGATATTTAGGAGGAGGAAGCAAACAGAAAGAGAAAGCATGGAGGTTAATCAGAAAGACTTCAGGCTGGCTACCATTCACAGGGGGCTAAGGAAAGAGGAATAGAAAGGTTAGAGAAAGGAAGGAAGATAAGGGAAGAAAGGAGAGAAAGAGAGAGGCAATGAATTCACTGCAACGAATGGAACTGCACTGAAAGTCAGAGGCATTCACACAAGACCATCGTCCTCGAAAAACACAAGGGGGCATTCACTGCCCCATGGGCCGTCGAGAGCTGTGGACGGTGCTGTAGTAGCGCCTTCGCAGAAAGTGTCCGATTATCCAGTTGCCGGAATACGTCAGCAAGTACTTGTCTCATTGAGGCAAAATGAGGACAGTGGCACAAGCAGGTGTTCGATATTTTCGTCGGTTCTACAAACATCACATGCCGCACTGTTAGTCACTATCACTAACGCTGTACGTGCTTTCTTGAAAGCAAGAAGCTTTGTATATTGCCACGGGGTCGTGAAGCTGACTAAGAAAGCAGTCGGCGTATCCAAGATGAAACTATTTATTTGGCCGAATTTGTGACCGGGAAACAGAAGGACAAACTGCAGCAGGCAATACACGCGTGCACTGATATCGGTGAACAGAGCGTGCATCAGTAATCTGTTCAGCGGTAAGGCGGGTCGACATTTATACGAGCGGCGTCGAAGTTTCTAGCGTTATCGCTGGCGCTTGTGAAAGTTCTGGAATAACCTTGACTATTCACGTACTGCGCGTAATCTTGATTAGTTAATCTCGGACATTCGTGAGGCTTCCCGAACAATGCAACGTGGTCTGCGCCGAGCATTGCTAGCAGGTTTTGTAGGTGTAACTTGAATACATAAAGTGGGACGATAAACAGGCGCGGCATTTTATATTAACCATGGAACGCATTGGTTTCCGCACAGCCGTGTCCAGTTCAGTACTCTTGAGAAAATCTTTAATAAAGCTTTGAGCGAGGAGCAATACACGGTATATAAACCTCAATTGATGAATCTGTGCTCGTACGTAATACTAATGAAAAAGTTTTCCCACTCCCGTGAGAAATAAACCTCGTATAAAAAAGGCAACACGTGCCTTGGAATCACATTCTCCAGCAACCTAAATGAAAATAGCTACGCTCCTAACACTAGCTTTTCTTCTCTGCATGTTAAAAAATTCCAGATGGTCAAAATGTTTGGAGTCCGCAACTATGGCGTCATTCATAATCATGTCGTGGTTTTGGGACGTTAAACTCAAGATTATTATTATTATTATTATTATTATTATTATTATTATTATTATTATTATTATTATTATTATTATTATTATTATTATTATTATTATTTTATTTAGAGCTTTCCTATGATTGAATACCATAAACATTGATATTGAAACATAGTTATTTATTAATTATGCTTACAACTACATAAGATTAATGATACGTCCACGGGAACCAAACGGAAAAAACTTCTTGAGTTACTTGGGACCCGTTTACTCGAGCTGACCCAACAATCCTTTAGAGTATACGGAGACGAAACATCATTTTTCTTCTCGAACTTGCCCCGCGAGGACCCTTTAACGCAGCTTATGCGTGTTAATGAATTTCGCACTCCTCAAGTCAGGCGAGAAATACCGTGACCGCGAGGGAAATTTCTGAACTCATTAAGAATGCTAGAATTACTTTCTCTGCACTTGATGCCTCTCAATCCGAGGCTCGGAATTTCTTGATGCCGAAAAGCCCACCCCTTCCGTCCTCTGATTATATTGACTCCTTTTGCTTGACAAAAAAGTCATGTTCTTTCTTTTATTCCGACAACCACCGAACAACATAATTCGTTGATTTTTATCACTTTCATTTAGTAAAATTACTTGACACTCACCATCTCAAAATGTCTCACTAGGTCGAGTTTCTGTTCCGAGTTTCTTTTTGTTTCCTTGTGGTTTCATTGTCCTGCATGTTTATAGTGCTGCAACCTTTTGAATTATATGTACTGATAAGCATACTTCATTTTGTTCTTTATAACCTTGCCAGGGCCATAATGTTGTGAACATGAAACAAACAAACAAACAAACAAACAAACAAACAAACAAACAAACAAACAAACAAACAAACAAACAAACAAACAATCAAACAAACAATTTATTCACCTATTGATTATCAGCATTTTCATGCTTTTAGGGACCTGGAAACCTTTAGTGTAAACTCTTGAAGGCATCCGTGTATGCTTCGTGTATACTCCTTAACAAAACACTTCTATGAATTTGGTGGAATTAAATTTTTTTAACGTTGTATTCAGATTGCGCCTTGGGAGCTTCCTTATTAAATCTCTCTTCCTGGCCGTATTTGCAGAAATGAGCACGCTGTTCCCGAACGCAATTGTGCGCAGAGATAAGCGTGAGCCAGTCCCTCGGGCAATGCACTTCACATCGCGTAAGACGCACAAAGCCCTTCCCGTGGGTGCTACGTTTTCCTCGCTCATTTCTCCATTTTTCGCACGTGTCGGTTCTGCAATGTAGGTTCATTTCTCTGGTAATCTTCGAGCGTCATGTGGGATTGACTGCTATGAATAAACGGCGACTAGCTTCAAACCGTCCTGAGCTGTGAAACGGGTCGTTTCTTTCAACGTTATGTGGTTTTGTTTTGCTGTAAGCACAGTACTATATAGACATCCAACGCGGTCGGCTCCGAGAAGGCAACACTGTTTTAACGAGAGTTGTCCCAGTTCTACATGTAATTGATTTTCTAGTGCCTATTACCTCGTCGTAAACGCCTTTCCCGCAGTGTTGTATTACTGCACGAACCACCTCCCGCAAAACTATGCCTCATGCAGAATAAAAAAAAAAAACAGCGCGTGTAATAAGGAAGCCTCGTGTAATTTAACTGACATGGAATGTAACCGAGCTTGCTGGTAAATGGCTCCATAAATCTTGACAAGGTAGTGCTATTAAATAAAGATCCTTTACTATCCACATTGTCTTCTATTCACTATTTATACTTGTTGCTTATAGCCGAGAAAGAACCTCAGCTGTGTATATATATACAGTATAATGGAAGGCGTAGAAACTCTGACAACGCATCTAGATCTGACGTCTGCGCCGTATTGACTAGAAATTGCTGGACGTAACAGTAATCTTGAATTAAGTGATGAACTTTAAGTCCGGTAGTTTCCTTCGGGCGAGGCGGGGGGAATAGGCGATTAAGCACTGTCCGTTCCCACCCTTTGTCAAAGATGATCTTGTTGAATTTTTATGTATTCATTTGCTCACTTGAAGTATTCTTACTGTCTTATATATGACTTGCAGGAAAGAGTGGTTCACTTATAAAGTATGATGCTAGATAAAGCAGCTTGGAAAAGACGAATGATCGGAATGCTGCAGAGACTGAGGCGGGGAGGCAGTTCTGTCCGGATGCTACCTTAGGTAATGTAGAAAGGGTTTGTCTGACAACTTGGTATTTCTATCTCATTGTTGGGGGATATTCGCAGTGATACACGAAGAGGCGATACAAGGAGGAAACTTCTTACTTCTGGTTTAGATAAGTAAAATTCATGAAACGGAGGCAACCGGGAGAGCTTCCTTCTTGATGATACGTCTGGAAAGGCTAGCTTTGATGGCGGAATAACTAGCATTGTGATATTAATCTTACAGAATGAAATATGCAAATCGGTTTTGAAGGACCCCAAGTAAGTATGTTAGCTGTGCTGCAGATCGATCCTAAAGTCATTACGCACACTGTAGTTTAGGTCATGCAACCATTTCATGCAATATGCCTTTGAGAGAAAAAGAGAAACATCTGCGATGCAAAAAGACAGCTGTTCGATCAGCAGAATTAGTCGAGAATTTGACATGGGTTTAATTATAACAATATCTGGGATTTTACGTCCCAAAACCACGATATGATAAGAGATGCCGTAGTCCCAGTCTCCGGAAATTTTAACCCTCTGGTGTTTTGTAACGTGCGCTGAAACCACACAGCCTGTAGCGTTTCGCCTCCACCGAAATGTGACCACCATGGAGAGATCAAATTCACGCCCTTCGAGACAGCAGCCGAGCACCAAAATTCGACATGAGTTTGACATTACAGGTTGTAAGTAATGTGAACACCCAAATGTTAAGAGGACTTGACAGAGTACAGAATAGCTTTGTTAATTTGGAGTTAAAATGTCCCAACATCATTATGGCAAAGAAAAGTCGTCATGTTGCATGTGTTGGCGTGTAGTTACGCTAACTATTGATGGCACCAAATGCGATGAGGTCAAGGTCAGATTGAAGTAAGAAGAAAACACCTGGGTTAGATATTTCCAAAAATAGAGGAGGTTTAGAGCCTAAAAACCGATGGTAAATGTTAATATGTGTAGTAGAACATTAGTGTACATAAAAAAAAACAACGAACGCGCACGAATGGCTTTGCGACGACGCACCAGTAGTTACGAAACCAGTTCGTGAAAGTCAATTACAAGCAGGTATGTACAGCCTTCGATTACTGAGAAGGCACTCAATCCAGGTAACAGCTATAGAGGATTTTCCCAGAAGGAGACGGTGGCTCATTATGCCAACGGCTTTTTCAAAACCTAAAAATTAGGCAATGCAAAAACCTTGGTCTAAAATAGAGAACAGGCCATTAGTAAGCGTAACTAGATGAGTCTTACATCAGATAAGTTTATAGAAAAGCGCATAAATATTCATGAGAAATGTTGTGAGATTAAAAATAATTCATGGGATTGGAGTAAATTATATGTTCAAGAAGTTTGCAGGGGATACTAGTCAATAAAATGATCTGTAGTTTATTTTTCAATTTGAAAGCCTGGTATCAGGCGTGGCACTACAAGGTTTAATAAATACATACAAATTTGCTTAATGTAGGAAGTCTAGCAAAAAACAGTGGAACAGTCCGTGTTACGAATGATCAAGTCAGTGGATTGGCCAGGGCAGAGACATGTTGCATGCAGAATGCGAAGAAAGCTTAAACGGATGTAGGTACAAGTTTTCAGCATGTGTGCCTCAGTCATACTGAGGCTTGGGGAGTCACAAAATGGGGATGATGTACCATATGGGCCACACTGCAGTACTCTTACGCCCAGAGAATGGCCACAGATGGTCTAACCTTGCTTTGGAATAGAAACCACCTTCCCTTCGCTGGATGACACATCTAAAGACGGCTTGAAAATTTGAGGCAAAATTATATATGACTCCACATTGGAGAACTGCATGGGCCATTTTTTCCGGTCCGGGTCCCGCCCGGCCCGAAAATTTCATGCTCCGGCCCACCTTATCCCAGCCTGGTATCTTTAAATATGGCCCGTACCCAGCCCATGCACGAAAAGCTTGGAACCGGCCCAGCCAAACTAGTTTCAGGCAATTATGCCTTGAGCATAAACGAGGCTCTGTCCGATCTTCGGTTATTGTGAAAAAACCTGCCTGACACAAAATATTTTTCGAGTATTTTGAGAACTTCTTTCCTTGTCACAACTTCATTTATTACTGTGAATATTTCTGGTTATTACAGCTGTAATACTTTTGTGAAACAATTGCAGGACAATATAAATTATAATTGGGGACTAGCTAGACAGCTAGTTACCACTGCGTACATAGCAAGCATCAAGCATCAAGCTTCAAGGAGAGGAAATGTACATGGGCTGGGCACGTAGCGCGTAGGCCGCATAACCATTGGTCATTAAGGGCAACTAACTAGATTCCCTGAGAGGACAAACGCATGAATGAGAGACCGAAAGCTAGGTGAGCCGGCGAGATTAAGAAGCTTGTGGGTATAAAGTTGCAGCAGCAAGCACAGGACCGAGTTGACTCGCGGAACATGGGAGAGGCTTTTGTCTTGCAGTGGACGTAGCCCGGCTGATGCTGATGATGAGGACATAGCAAGTTGCCTAGCTAGCTGTGTACGCAGTGCTGACTATGGAGTCTTATTTATACCTTTAAAAGAATGACTATAAAATATAATACCCCATTAAAAATAACGACATTTATAGTTTGAGTCAACATAAATTGCACACAAGCTGGGGATGTTGAGAAAAAAAAAATCTAGGCTCTTCGAAACTTGACTTATTGTGCACTGCAATGAAAAAAAAGTACTCTAGCTGCTTCTGGAAGGAACACACCAGGCTGGACAGCGTTACAAAAATTAAAGCTGTCGTGTCGACTCCTCGGCAGGTAACTGTCCTCAGTGTACTCTATGTTTTCCCGCTCTAAACAGGTAGGTTGTTTGATTCACCCTTCTTTCCTGAATTGCCGCAACCACAGTGACATAGATCTGTCTAAGCAAGCCACACCCGTTAGCGAGCGAGCCAATATTTTTGGCTGTTGTCTGTAGATTTCGTTGTCTTCGAGTGACAACCTTTCATCTTTGGAAAGTTATGTCTTAAAGCAATAACGAACTAAGGGCTCAGTAATCAACTATTAGACTAATATTAAAATCAGCTATTATTAAAAATAAACGCACGAGAGCGCCAAAGTGAATCCACCAGTGGCCTCTTTGGCACTCCCCGTCTAATGGAGCATGTCGGATGTCGGAGAGCAATTTCCCACGGTGACGAAAACAGGAACGAGGATTGCCTAGCCGCCGATGGCCGAAAGCCTCAGTGCAAACATGGCTGCGAAGCCTGGCCGTCTCTGGCTCACAATTGGAGTTGCAGGCATGCAGCTCGTGGCAGCGAAAATGGAGGGGATTGAAATGCGTGGCTGAAGGGAAAAAGTGGCGACTACGGTGGGGAGGGAAAGGTGGAAGGTGAAGAGGAAGCCAACTTTTAACACAGCCAGCGCCCTTGCGGAAGGACATTTCTCGTGGATCAGGCATATTCTATTGCTTCAGTAGGCTTAATTTCAGAAGGCGTCAGCTTTTCAGTCGACAAAATAGGTTGAATGATAAAGTCAAACAACAAAGTCGAACAGTGTAGATACGGCATAATACCAATATGTATGCGAACCGGACCTAATGCGAGCCTGACTTAGACCTGAGGCCAACCTAATCTCGATGCTCACGGGCCCGTGCAATCAATAAGTTACCAAATCAATCAATCAATCAATTACCGGGGCCGACCCGGGCCCATGTATGGCTTTAGGATACAGTGTAAGTAAACAACGCCCGGCCTGCGCAGAAGGCGCAGCACAGTCACAGCGAAAGCTAGAAGAGTGACATTTCAGAGCCTTTTCGAAACAATCATTGGGTAAGTACTGCAAGAACACTTGTTTGATACCCCCTATAGGGAATAAATAAACTTTTGGGTAGTAGGTCAGCATTCGCTATAGCATTTTTCGTCATTCTGAGAAGCGAGGTATCCGCTGAACACCTGCAAGGAATTTCGTGCCAGTTGTTCATGCAGTGGCTGACGACGATGAGAAATTATGTCTTGAGTGGGTATGCGCCACAGTTATTATGGGAACAAAAACAAGCTTTTATAATGGGTTGGAGCATTGGAAGGCCCACACGTTACGCTATTCGCATTGTACGACAGCTGGTTGTTCTTTCGCTGTTTAAAACGCTTTATAAGTCGTAATAATGCGATTGCTTTCCCGAAATCAAGCCTGCCTAAGGCAAGTTTGCCAACAAGTCACAAGCACCAGTGTAGCTCATTGGTAGAATACTGGACTGGCACCCAGAGGACCCGGGTTTCGAGCCCTACTTTGTCTTTCATGTTAGTTTTCTTTAAATTTCGCACAATGTGGTTACAGACACCGGCGGCGGCAGCAGCGGTGGACAACTGCGCGTGACCAGAGTTGTGACCTCATACCAGCTTTCGCTGTAAAAAGTGATGAATCATTTCATCTGTATTGATAGACGGGCCCATATATCTTCTTAGGTTCTCTATGATAACGTTATTTTAACCCAGTTAATGATCGACAGCATAAATCGCGAGAAATAGAATAGATGTTGCTATACGAGTGAGGAAAAAGACTGTTTATTAAAGAAATGAATATTTAGATACGTTAAAAACAGATGAGCGTTACCTGTCTATGATGGTATGATGTTCGCTGTTTCGTCAATAGTCGCACATATTGTTACGGCTTCCCTTCACCAAAGAGGTTTTAAAAATTTCTGAAGTGGAAATCAATGCCCAGGAGTGAAGCCATGCATATCAAGATATGGCGGCTGAGGCCGCCATCTTAGTAGGGGCATGATAAACTGTCAGCCTTCGGCGAATGAATCAGAGCGTTTTCCTCGCACGCCGGACGAGTGTAATGTGTAAACATTTTTTGGGTCGGATACTACTCTCAGTGTGCTTGTGTTATGAGCTTTACATAGCAAGCCCAGAATGATTGCAAACTTTATTGAAGAAAAGTCACGCACACTGTGTTATTTTGTCAGGAACAACTACCCTTTTTTATAATTATCGTGGCACTTACACTAATAGGTCAAATATACTTTATGTCTAAGGGGGCACCACCAGAAAAGGGCGTGTTAACGAATCCGTGGATGGCAAAATCTGGCTTCACTTATGGTTGCAATGCATTGCGAGAGCTTCCACTCCAGCAAATATTTAAACTTCATTGGACTCTACACTCACTTCGCAGAATTTACCCAACTTTGAAAGCAATGGATGAGAGGTGCTCAAAAAGAAAATGCGCTTCGTGCTCACGCTGAACTCCAAGTTGCATTTTAGGAGCGAAGCTCCTTAAGGCGTGGGCTGTGCGTCCCCTGTATGTAGCCACCTCTCGTTCAGTTCTAAGTATTACGCTAGCCACCGCCCGATCTAAAGGGTACAGCCATATCCATCCGTCCATCCATCCATCCATCCATCCATCCATCCATCCATCCATCCATCCATCCATCCATCCATCCATCCATCCATCCATCCATCCATCCATCCATCTATCCATCCGTCCGTCCGTCCGTCCATCCGTCCGTCCGTCCGTCCGTCCGTCCGTCCGTCCATCCATCCATCCATCCGTCCATCCGTCCGTCCGTCCATCCATCCGTCCATCCATCCATCCGTCCGTCCGTCCGTCCATCCGTCCATCCGTCCGTCCGTCCGTCCGTCCATCCGTCCGTCCGTCCGTCCGTCCGTCCGTCCATCCATCCGTCCGTCCGCCCGTCCATCCGTCCGTCCGTCCGCCCGTCCATCCGTCCGTCCGTCCGTCCGTCCATCCATCCGTCCATCCGTCCCTCCGTCCATCCGTCCGTCCGTCTAAAAGATGCAAGATGTTATAAACTAGACGGCGGTACGTGTAGTTGATTATGAAAGATGCGAGGTGTTATAAAATAGGAATGATGCCACATATGGTGCGTGTCATAGTTCGATATAGTGCGGCGACGTACGCTAGGGGGAGCGTTGCAATAAAATCGAGTGGGCAAAATGTACGGAGGATTCATGGTTTACCAGGTTTACCTCCGGAGCTTCGCCCACTCATCATCATTCACTTCGTGGATATGGCGGCATTTTTTTTCTTAAGCTGCCAATTGCTCAGTTTTATCCCTTGGAACTGATTTCCTGAATATAAACTTTTCTTGTTTCATAGACGACTTAGCAGCGGAGTGAATGAACCAAGGAGAGCAAAACATGAAATCAATTTTATGCAAACGCCCATATTCCTCGTGAAAAGTATTCATTTCTGTTTCTTTTGCTTTATGAATTGCTTTATAATTGTCTATTTATTTTCTATTCAATCATATGAGAGTAGGCGCAGGAATGATTCACAGTAGGATTCAATTTCAATTTCAGGGGCGGCATGAGCCGCTGTGCTGTGTTTCTCTACGGCAATATTGTTCGGAGACAATGAACAACGCAGAAAAATGTCACCGTAGGAGTATTATAGGAAACGTAACTTTCAGGGAATACTTCCCAAGACGCAACTTAAAATTTTCATTTTATTTTTACTTCATTTACCCAAGGGCATAGCCTACGTTTGAAGCAAAGAAAACAAGGCCTTATACGACACACAAAATGATTGCAATTATATTGTACAGAGTGCACAACAACTGACTTTTGTAAAGCTTCATAAGACAAACCAAAGAATATCTCACAGATAAACAACATGCGCAACAATAGAAAGGAAACGGACTTGGACATCTCCACACAGAGGGTCCGAACGTAACTATATACTAGACTAGACGACCAAAAGTATTCAGTCTAGCTGTGCCAGCCTTGCGCGCAGACAAAGGTTGAAGTTATCATTTTGACGTTGTTGCATGTGATTAATGGGACCCACAGAGTCTCCGAGCTGTGAGCTGCGCACTGTGCATGAGTCTGCAAAGCGTGTGCTATGTAGTTGCCAGTAGGCGGAGAAATAGGAGTGACAAAATTTGCGTGTTTGCCATGGTAGTATATGCTCACTGTGGCAGCCAACCAGTGTGAGTGGACGTTACAGTGGACTCTTTGCGTAACCGTAGACGTGGTTTCCAGGGCATGCTATAGGCGGTACTTGAATTTTTATAAAAGATGCTTGTCTCTCTGTTCTTCTGTTTTTCTTCGCCTCATCATAGAAAGTGTGAGTATCGAGTGTAGACTTGCAGTGGACTAGGCCGCTGTTGTTTTCATCTTCCTATTGTCGTCCCTGCATATTGTGGGTCATAGCCCATTTCTTTCTATTTGCCTTTTCCTAAAACACAGAGTATCTGGTTAAAAAATGTTCCTAAGTATGACCTCTGTACTTTTTGCCCCATTAAAGATCTTACTATGTCTCTTCTTTTCTTTTTCTCACGACGGCGTGAAACGTTTGAGAAGAGCCCTGAAGAAAAACACATTGAGAGTCTCTCTTGAAAATTGTTTAAGAAATGTGTATAGGAGTTTCACTGTAAGAAACTTCGTGGTTTCACCCTTCCCTGAAACGTGGCTGTCGGGTTGCATTGACCGCCATCTTCTCGCTGGCGCTGGCGAGTGTCTAGAACAGCCCCATGAAAGGCACATCCCACGACCATCGAAACACGTGTTTGACATAGAATTTTCGCTACATCAGAATTTTATTGGTATAAACAGTCTTGCCTGTGGGTTTTGAATATTGTTGTAGAGAGTACTGTTATTTCGCTTCCACGAAATATTTCAAAGAATCTATCCTATATAGAAAGCGTTCTCTTTACATTTGTTTACACAACTGCTACAACGCGTGCATATAATGGTTCACAAATTACACATTCGGCCAACGTGCATGTGCATAGTTCTGTAAGTAAGACACTCGCCATTGGAGCTTTCTATGTGCGCCAGGCTTTTTAAAAGAAAGCACCACTAAGACATTTTTTTTTGTCTCAAACATTTTATTTATTTATGGTGATTTCTTTCAAGTGACAGAGGGGTGAAAAGACGGACCATTGTCTCGTTGAGTCGGTATGGAAGTGCTTACACTTTTCAAATGCTAAGTGAGATTAAATGGATAAGCTAGTCTTCTAAACACTACCAATATTAGTTTAGGGTAATATATTAGTTTTTAGTAGTAGGAAATCGATTGCCTCAAGTTCTATATAATTTAAAAAGTTATCGCGCAAGTCTCTGCGCAGGCAAGTTATTATCATGTAGCGCATTTTAAGGTTTATTCTCTCATTTCACCTTTTGTGCTAAAGTAAATGTTCCCGAATCTATATACATGGTGATTTTTTATTGATTTCTTTAGAATACAACGCAGTTAATTTTTTGACTGAAGTATAATTAACTAGGGGCCCCGACACGGTGGTCTAGTGGCTAAGGTACTCGGCTGCTGACCCGCAGGTCGCGGGATCAAATCCCGGCTGTGGCGGCTGCATTTCCGATAGAGGCGGAAATGTTGTAGGCCCGTGTACTCAGATTTGAGTGCACGTTAAAGAACCCCAGGTGGTCAAAATTTCCGGAGCCCTCCACTACGGCGTCTCTCATAATCAAATAGTGGTTTTGGGACGTTAAACCCCACAAATCAATCAATTAATTAACTAGGGCGAAGCTTAAGCCCCCAAAGCCTATAGATGGTGACTAGAGTGGCAAGCTTGGCAATGTGTTGATACCCATGTTTGGTCATCAACGTTCTCTTGCTCGCTCCTCAAGCTTCACCTCACAATTATAATGACTTTTTTGGGTATTGCAGAATGGTTACTACGACTACAGCTGAACATACTTTTTTGACTCAGTGTCCTTGAAGCGCTGAGCAGTCAGCCTGCCAATACTGAGCAGTCAGCCTGCCAGGACCCTCTCGATATATTGAATAATATCTTAATGGGAATAGGCTTCATGTGGAAAGCAAAATATGTTTCTCTGACAGTGATTTTTTTTCGGGATAAGCAATTTTTTAGTTATCCCGAAGATTTCTATTTCACTCGCATAACCTGGCACAGATCAACAAATGTCAGTACGTGGCGCACGTGAGACGGCGTACAAGTGAACAGTGATTCCTTCTAATTTGTTAGTTGGGGAAATAGTTTTATACAATATAGCAAAAAAAAAAAGAAGGCTACCTAAACATTTTAACTGCAGCGTAAACTTGCCTGTACTAGACGAATCATTTCTTCATTGAAGTGAATATTTTACAGTGAAAGCTGTTATGAGCTCGCAATATCGGCAGCTTTTTGGCGCTGTAAATGTCCGCCACCATCACCGGTGTTTGTCACCATTATCACGTGAAATGAAAAAAAAAATGAAGAAAATATTCAGGATTAAACGGGACTCGAACTTGGGCGCTCCCCGTGACAGCACAGTATTCTACTACAGAGTCATGCTGGTGCTTGCAAGTTCGTCGAAAATACACGCTATACAGGCTTCACGTCGGAAAGGAATGACGCTAATGTAGTATAATACATCGTGAAAGAAGAGTAAAGTAACAACCGGGCGCCACACAATGTAAATTGCATAACGAGTGGGTTGTTCAATGGTTCCAACTTGTTACAAAATGCTCAGTTTCAATTATCCGTCGTCATGAAAAGTGCACAAAATATCTTCGAGATGTGTTACGGGTACCTCTCTTCTCGGCAAACTTACATTTAATGGCATAGTGGGTCTTTGCCAATTTCGGAAATACAAATCGCCGAATGGGCTCGTTTTCGTCGTGACACCCGTCGAACAAAATGCGTTAAGGAGACTCCTTCCACTACATGGCATTTATGTAGCGTTTTTCTCGAAGCCGCTGCAAGTAACATCGTGGCTTTTTGGTAGGACGCCTGCTTGCCAAGCGAAGGGCCCGGGTTTGATGCTCAATGAGACCGAAAATTTTATTCTTCAATTTATTTAATTTTTTCCCAATTTTTGCTTACGGACAATTTTTCACTCACAACTAACGGGGCCGACGCCGACGGCGGAGTATCTGTGACCCGAGCTCTCTAACGCTATCGCGTTAAGATTATGGTTTATGGCATAGGGGGTACCTTGCGACAGTACTTCACAGGTAGCCCAAAGACAGTATACGACGGGCTGTGAAAAATGCTGCTCCTGTAGCTTTTGCTATCACTGTGGTGTGCTTTTCGTGAAGGTCTGGCTTTTTTTCAATTGTTAGGCTCTATTTTTTTCCTTCTTTAAAAGACAGCAGCTTTGTTTGCTTTTTCAATATATTTTTGTACTCAGACGACCAACATCGTGAGCTAACGCAAGCTGTTGTATTTATAGTAAATATTTACCTGTCTTCTGGTTCACGCTCTTGAAGTCCGAAAGTAGCGCGCTCTTTTTTTCAGAAGGGAGCACACCTTTCAACGTGACATTTGTGTGAAAAGGGGAATGGGATCATTTACAAAAAGACACGCCTTCGCTGCCATGAAATATATATCGCGTGGCTTTATAGCGCCTTGCGAGATCTCTAGGAGTCAATCCAAACGTAGGATCGATACTCCAACGGTAAAGAACGTTCAGCGGAGAGACTAAGAGTTAGTGATTTTAACTCTCACCTGACGGGGCTAAGAAGGTCAATGGTTAAGGGGATTTAACGGGACAGATGTTAGGGAGGTGGATGATGAAAGTGAACAAATGATACAGACACTGTTTCTATGTCTCCGCCATCGTGTGGTGTTGGCACCTCTTTGACAGCGGGCAGCATGTTGCAACTAATTCCTAACGCCTTACGATGCGTCTACAGGAGTCGAGCCAAACATAGGTTCGATGAACTACCGGTTAACAACCTTCAGCTGACAGACGGAGAACTAATGATGTTAAGTGGCACTTAAAGAGGTTAATAAAGCCTCAGAGCCAAACATAAGTTCGACGCTCCACCGGTGAACAACCTTCAGCCGAGAGATGGAGAAATAATGATGTTACCTTCCCCTTAATGAGGCTAATAAAGACTCATTAAATTCCAATGGTTAGTGGGGCAGAAGTTAATGAGTGCTGTGATTCACATCGCTAACGCGGACGAAGGGCCAAAGAGGAGAAGACGAAGACGAGGTTAAAATGTACGTGAAACAAATAAACAATTTGTACTTTTTTGGGTATTGCAGAATGTTTTTCATTGGTTTTATAAATATGGTAATAGGGAGTATTGCAATGCTCATTGGAAGGTTTCGCTACGCTTTCTCGGCCCATCCCCCAGATTGCATATGTCCCACAATATGGAAGAAGAAAAAGAAACAAACTAACGAAAATAAAAACTGGTCTGCTCAGACCAGAGAGGCCACACTGTTTCCGAAGAATACGTTCAGATGGGTGACGCTTCCTGCCCATTTGACGGCTCGGGGGGTTTTGGCCAAAGACTGAGTAGCGGCTAGCAAATTTTCGCTATAATAGGCGTTGCTTTAGTGCCAGAATTGATCAGCGAGTACATTTGGCTAGTATAACTAGACAGATGCCCCTTTCTTCACCTTGATCACGGGCTTCCCTCTGCTCTGCTTCTCTTCCTCCACATAAGCTACCAGTGGACCTGTTCCATGTAATGGCATCGCATTCGTGCCTGTTGACCTAGTCCCATGCAAAGAAGATATAAGGATAAAGAATTCAAAAGTGATTCAGGTGGAGTTGAGAGCAGCCACAGCAAACTTTCACAGCATCATAAAGTTCAGACAGTTGAGAAAGAGAGGCATTTCTTGCTTTTAAACTGACAATCTTTGTGTCTAAGACTTGCTAAAATGCTCCATGTTCGCAAAGAATCCGGTGAGCGCCTTTATTCTACCTCACCTAACATACATCAAAGATTTTGCTCAAAGATTGTAGTTGCACCTAACATACATCAAAGATTTTGCAAAGATTGTAGTTGTCTTCTGTAACCACTCCAGACGTTAATGCATTGCAAGAAACATGACTATCCACACAATATTCAGTTAACTTGCCTAATTTCGGATCTTTTTGACTAGACCTGCTATACAAAGGTGGAGGTATAGCATTCTTTGTCAATAATAAAATTATTTTAAGGTAAAAGTTTTGTAGAAACATATGTCCCCTGAATTCGAAACTTTTGCCTTACACGTTACCTTGCCAGGATGCCTTCCTTTCTTTCTAGTAAACGCCTACTTTCCTGTGGGCATAGAAGAAACACGATGTTTAGACATAGCTGTTAAGTCATGGTGTAAGGAAAAATTTTGGTCGGAGATTTAGATTCCCACTCCACGTGTTTGTATTTTAAACTGATCAGAGTGGAAAACGATTGCGGGACTGGTCTGTGGACAACGATTTATCCTGCCTCAACGCTAGAGCTTCTACATTTATCAGTGAGCGACCCCGGTCTGCCTTAGATAACTTTGTAAGCTGGTCTACTTCTAGCACCTCGTGGACTACTCTGAACTGCGCCACGAACCGTCACCACTCTCCTATAATGTTTAAGATTGCTTGCGCCATTACACCACCTTGTTCCTAAGTCCAAATGTTTGTAAAATATACCTAAATAAAAAAAGACCTAAAAGCAGTTTTGACTTCTCCCACTGAAGACAGCGATAAAACTAAAGCTATAAAATAAAGCGCTATAAATAAAGAACCAACAAAAAAGCAGAGTTTACTATTCATTCTCCTAATAGGGCGCCTCATATAGTCTATGGTAAAATTCGAATTGCTAACGTGATCACAGACAATGACAGGCTTGGAAGCAACTTATTCATAAACAGTCCCCCCAAAATTTGTCAGATCACAAATTTATTGCCACGGCATTTAAATGCATCGTAACCCAAGCTAAAAAAAAAAACAGTAAGAAAACGCATTTCGGCTTTCTTTTCAAACATAAAAGCAAGACGGGTTATTTATATGTATGAGATCTCGCGAAATTCTGCCATCTCCATTATATACTGCTTATGAAAGGCAATAATCGGAAGAAATGACAAAATTTTGAGAGTCAATTGGTGTAGATCTAGAAAGTAGATTCTCTTCGAATTAGTCGAACAACTAGGGAAAATCTGCAATAACGACTGACTTCGAAAAGTATTCTAGCAAAACGATGACTTCGACAAAGTCACATTGTTCAAAGCGTCAAATGTGAATAAATATTTACTCTTGTCAGCTCCTGGTCCTTATGGTATAACAGTTCCTATGATTAAATCTTTATTCAAGTTATCGCCCAATGACGTACTCAGTTTTATAAACTATTCTTTCAACGACGCCTTGGATACCATGCGACTGCAAAATAGCCATCGTACTTTCCATACTAAAAAACAAAAACAAAACAAGAATACGGTTTTCACATCGAAAATGTGAGACCCATGTCTCTAACATACATGTGATCAAACTTATAGAGAGGGCTCTAAATGGCAGAATAAATGTCGGGATAGCAGACAAGCTAACATTACAACCAAACCATATTGGTTTTCATATTGAGTGCTCAATTGGGTGTGCTGGTGCCGATTTAGAGAGCCGAATGTAGCTTTCCCGAAAAACACGAAATTAAGCTGTGCTGTAACACTTGACATAACTAAAGCTTATGACAACGTCGAGCACTCCATTTCACTGAATGTGGTACAGAACCTAAACTTTTCGAGATGTATTATGGAATGGTTAGCAGAATTTTGAAAATCAAAGGAATTTTATCGCGTAAGGGATGGTGTTGCTCATCTAAATTCAAACAGAAACACGGAGTTCTTCAAGAGGCAGTTCTATATCTGGTATTATTCAATGTAGTGATGGGCTCTATTCCAACTGACCCGCTGGTCACTGTCTACATTTATGCAGATGATATCACGTTCTTACCGGCAGGCAGTGACATTTACTCCTTGCTTGAAAAACTGCAAAGATATAATGATACTCTAGAAATGTGGCTGCAGTCAATTTTATTGGCGCTAAACATCAGTTGAAGTGCACTCCTGGTGTTTTCAGTAGCAGATACGATTTCTATTTTGGTTTAATATAAACAGGAACCCATTCCACAAATAGATTCTATCAAATATTGGGTCATGATTCTATCAAATATTTAAACAAAGAATATATAGCACCAAAGGCACAACGGACTTCAGGCTTATTGCCCACGCTGAGCAACTGGACATATGGGTTACGTAGACACACACCCTTAACGTTATACAAAATGTACATGCGCCCAATAGTGGAACTTGGCGGCATATTATTTTCGAGTGGCCCTGCTTATAAAATGATATTATTTCTGTTAGATCGAGAAGCGCTACGACTGTGTTAAGCGCTAAGACTTCCTAGGTTTGTGGTTATTATTATAATCTATCAGGAAGCACGCATGCCAACGCTTCATTAAAATTCGTCTTCCTATCGGCATAAACTTTCTTAAAAATTTACAGCTTATCGGCTAGAATATCCAAGTATGCCTTTATCAGTGACCCCGACGCCTTGTTTCTTCCTCATTAGCCAGAATTTTGTACAACCTGGATTATTTTTTGCCCAGTAGAAACGGGAAAGCATAAAGGTGGACGTTAGAACGGTAATTGAAGCTAATAAATGAAATCACAATACTACAATAGAATACGATGATAATTTGCACCACAATCTATGTTCTAATCTTTCCTATTTTTGAATAACACAATAGAAGATTATGCAATACATGCAGAAACAAACAACATAATAGCCACAGATGCTTCTGTAAATAATGAAAACTGTGATGTGGGAATTTCCTCTGATTACCTCAGCTGGTCATTCTGAGTGAAGCTGCCAAATTTCACGCCTTTTAGTATTTTAAACTGAGCTCATGTCTTTTATTTCGGCGTTTCGAAAACTGCCTTCGAACGAAAGGAGTGCAATCATCGGAATCAGCTCTTTCAGCGTAAAAAATAACCAGGAGCCCTATTGTTGACTTTTCAGGAGCCCTATTAATATTAGTACCACCACAACTAAAACTCCTAAAATTAGTACAGAAGATCGCAGGCCACTGTGGCATACATTTAAATGAACTGGCCGATTTATTAGCCCGAGCTTCGCTTGATGTACCAACTAGATATATATATATATATATATATATATATATATATATATATATATATATATAATATATATATATATATATATATATATATATATATATATATATAGTATATATATATATATATATATATATATATATATATATATATATATATATATATATATATATATATATATATATATATAATATATATAGATATATATATATATATATATATATATATATATATATATATATATATATTTGACCCACTTTTCTTCTTATTTACATTATATGGTTCTAATAACTCCCTCTATACATTCTTTGGCATTATTGTCTGTTAGATCTCAATAATATTGTGTCAAAACACGGAAAAACGAGCCCTTAGGTATACACTTCTTTCCCTTATTCATTAACGAGAGTCTCGTACTCACAGACTTGGTGCCGTTAGGTTGTATACGAGGGACTATTGGTCAGCTGCTCACTCGTAATAAGTTCACGTGCTACGTGATGCCACACAGGCTCATGAAAGGGTGTTCCACACTCGCCTCCATGGCTACAGATGGCGCTGACTGACACTGCCACGTTTAAATTCAAATATAAACTCAACAAAGTGGCTGGAGGAATGGCTGCCGTGATAGCTCAGTGGTTAGAGCATCGAACGCATTATTCGAAGGTCGTAGGTTCGATTCCTGCTCACGGCAAGTTATTTGTTCATCCACTTTTCTTTCTTCTTATTTACATTACATTGGTTCTAATAACTTCCCCAATACATCCCTTGGCATTATTGTCTGTTAGATCTCAATAATATTGTGTCAAAACACGGAAAAACGAGCCCTAAGGTATGCACTTCTTTCCCTTATATATATATATATATATATATATATATATATATATATATATATATATACAGATATGATTGACAGTATTACTAAATGGGCATGCTATCTGAACCTCAGATTTTATCGGAAACCTCGGTGAAATAAATCTAGAAAGTTTGAAGTTATTTTAACCAAATTTTGATGCCGTGTTCTCCCATTAAACTTTTCTTCACGCAGAGCTGGTCTGGAAATATCTCCCCTGTGTCTCTTCTGCGAAGAAACAGAAACTATTGAATACATATTTTGTATCATGTCGGAACTATTCATTGATTAGGACAATACTTCTAGTTATTTCGTTTTCGACAAGGTTTAGGTTTAACCGCAAAAATATTTTTTCATTTTGATGCCTGCGTCTTGGGACACTGCCAAAGAAACATATTTGATGCCGTATCTATTTTATTGAAGAAACTAAACGTATTCCGACATAATGACTGCTTAAGTATGTACTCAAAAATGCTAGTGATATAATTGTTAGTGTGAATACATGTAGAACACATTCAATTTTGATCGGGTGAGGTAAACTCATCTGACTGGTGAGCTCAAAATTTGAGACTTTCGATATAGTATTAGCGCTGATTTCCTTTTATTTTACAGCGGAAGCTGTTATGAGGTCCAAACTCGGGTCACGCGTGGTGCCGTATAGTTGCCGGTCGCCGCCACAGCTGGCACCGCCACTGGTGTCCGTAACCACTATCGTGAAATAGGAAAAAAAAAACCTAGACCAACGACACAGTAGGCCTCAAACCCCCGTCCGCTGCGCGCCAGCCCATTATTCTACCACTGAGCTACGTGGTTGCTTGGGACTTGTTCGCAAACTTGCCTTAGGCAGTCTTGATGTCGAGAAAGGAATCGCGTTAATATGAGTAATAAAGCGTTTTAGAACAGCAAAAGAACAACGAGGCGTCACACAATGTGAATAGCATAACGAGTGGGTCATTCAGTGCCCCACCCCATTGCAAAAGATTGTTTTCGATCACCTATTAACTGTGGCGCACACCCACGTCAGGAATAATTCCTCATGGTCATCATACACGGCATGAACCATGGCATGAACCAGTGGCATGGAATTTATTGCAAATGTTTAACAGATACAAAGCTTCTCAGAAGAATGACGAATAATAGCTTAGTGAATGCTATTCTACCACCCATATAATATTATTATTATTAATGCTGCAGTGGGTACTCAGCAAGTGTGCTTGCAGCATTTACCCAATGAGTGTTTAGAAAAGGCTCTGAATGGCTGCTCTTCTAGCTTTCGCTGTGACTGTGCTGCACTTTCCGCGCAGGCCTGGCGTTTTTTTTAAATTAACTTTTACTTTAACATTCTTCTTCTATTAATTTTAAAAGATGATTTGTAATTTCTTTTCGTTACTTGATGGCACATTTTAGTAATAGGATGGCAATCATTGCGTAGTTATCATACATAGGCTACAAGGGGTTTTCTTGGCCAATCCCCTAGAGTTAGTATGTGGCAGAGTTGACAGGCTACAAGCAAACAAACCAGAAACTGACGCAGCCACTTGGTCTGCATAAAAACATTACATTGGCACAGTATAGGGCAGGAATGAAGATCAAGTTTGATTTCAGCCACCTTCAGAAGCGACCTCTCATCGCGGGCTTCCAAGCAGGTGGCCAGCTCTGGGAAGGCACTACAACTCTGACTTTTGTGGAGACGATTGCCGATAATGCTAGAGCTACGCCTCGTCACTCAAGGTAGTGTGACTGTGAGCATGGTTCTTGAAGATTTAGCGCCTGACTTGGCAAAAGCTCCACCGGCGTTTGAAGTGAGCATGAAGAAGCGTCAATGATGGCGACGCTATAGGGGTCACTAATGCATTTACATAAGTGCAGAAACAATATATGACACAGTAGGATCAGCTTTTAGGACCTCTTGTTCAAGTTCCGAATAAGAGTAAGAATGACAGCTATGTGAGACCAGACATGCTTAACTACAATTCGTCAAGCGTCACTGTGTGGCTAGATTTTTACCATTATGCATGCGCTAAAAAGCACTGAACAAGGGATGAAGACTGCATACACAATATAAAGCTTTTTTCTCTGCGGGAACGCATGGGGAAGCGGTTTAACTGCAAATCACATCGCATACAAACACTTCTTGGGTAGTATGGAGGAAAAGCACTGCAAGTGCTTTCGAGGTGAATTCTGGAGAAATTTGGTGCATTTCCAATATTTACCAACCGAGAGGCACTAAAGTAAGAGAGTACATTTTCGGAAAGTGGCAGTTACTTCGCATAGACCAGGGGTATCAAACACATGTCCCGCCGACCTTTTGTGTGCGGCCCGCGGTTCGTGCATGATGTCCTTCGTCTCATATTTTTTTTTGTGACTTTGTGAATGCTCATGATGTTACTGCGTGGTGCTCGCATTGTTTTCTCGCCTATCGTGAGTGATAACATTTTGTGAGGGTGAGCTTCACAGACGCGCCTGGGCCTTTGTTCCGTCAGACGTACATGCGGTCACCTTGTGTTGAAGCATTAGTGCGGAAGGAAAACTCTATACATTAGGATCAGTGTCCAGCTTTTAGCCACTGTATAAATATGTATAGATATGCTTGCCGAAACATGGCGGGAAGTTCTGATCAGAAATGAGCTATGTATAAAACATGCGAAAAGACTTCTTTAAAATGGCAACGATAGGTGACATTTTGTTGAAACTACATCCTCCTGCCCCCTCCATCCACTCTCTACTTATTCACGACTGTGTCGGCCGTTTGCGGGACTAAATTTGGTGATTGTGGCCCCGCAGGTGATGTGAGTTTAAGACCTCTGGTATAGATGATCCAACATTGACGAACTCGTCAGTCGTTGCTCTCGTCATACAGGGTATGAAAAAATATTATCAAAGGCAGATGCAAGCGAGGTCACTAACGTCTTTGAACGAGTTGCTATGGGCACTGAAGTATACAACATCCGCAGAATCTAGCGTGCCCGATAAAGATACAACTATGAGCAGAGATGATAAGGTGCTATATTGGCAAAAACACCTCGTCCTTGGAAGCAGAAGAGACTATCACTCAACGTAGCCGACATTTTCGTATGAGATTATTGCCTCGGGAATGCTGCACAGTTAGTGAAATAATATAATTCTCACGAATACTATAATTTTAAGTGTCGTAATGTCAGTGAATGGCTGAACTCTTATCAGTTTTGATTGGCACCGGTGCTTTTGTCAGTTTAATCAACGAGAGTATAGTCAATACTAACAACATTGTGCATGATAAGTCTATTTGTGTGTGCAGCTACGATGGCTCTTGTCGAGATTATTATAGATGAATAGAACTTAACCTGTAGCATGAAGTTGAGAAATTGAAGGTTTAAGTTCTTGGAGTTCCAAAAAATCCACTTTGACTTTATATTATCAAGGCCTGACATGACGCGGATAAAAGTTAATATCCTCTTAGACGATGTGGTCACGATTGGAAGAGAGTATTTTTAACTTTTGTCGGCAACAGGGCTGATCGTAGGCCATATTCAGGAGTTGCGCCATTGATGTTTCCAAGGCTTCTGAGCATTGGTTCGTACCCAGAAACCAAAACGGCCATTGAGGTACCCTTCTTATTACGTGACAGCACTATCATCAATACAAAGCCATACAGCCTCAGCCTCTACATGAAAATGTAGTACAAGCAGGAACTCGAAGGGATGCTGGAAGCAGAAGACATCGGGCATTTATCTTCATCCTTTGTTTCACCTGTTAGGATTATTTGGAAAGAAGATAGGTGATGTCCCTGTGTAGTGTAATGAATATAGACTTACAAATAAACATACCGATCTTTTCCTGCACCCAATTCCAAGATTTGACGAAATCATGGACAATACTGGAGGATGTAAATGGTTTTCACGTATTGACTTGTCTGAAGGATATTGACAGGTTTCACTAAAAAGAAATTTTATAGAGGTTCCTGCATTTGTCACTCCTTTAGATATCTGCGATTATAACAGATTAACGTTTGGGTGGAAAAACTCTGGAGCGTGGTTTCAGAAGATGATCAACTGAGTGCTCAAGAATTTGATTGGAATATTTTGTAATGTGTATGTGGATGGTATTGTTGCATGCTCGAATACACGAGAAGACCACAGGGAACACCAGAACAAAGTCTTTCAGGCACTTAGCGCTGCTGGGCTAAAAATCAATATAAAGAAGAGCAAGTTCTTCTGTAGGAAAGTCATCCTTCTGGGAAGAAATTACGATGACCGAACCAAGGGCGCTAAAGAAGAGAGCGTGCATTTTATAAAGAAGCTGACAAAGCCCTATGACATAAATTTTTAAGAGTGTTCCTCGGACTCACAAGTCAGTTCTGCAGGTTTATAGAAAACTATGCAAGAAAAACAAAATGTTTCCCTGCCCCGACCCAGAAAGGCATTGCACTTGTCTGGTCAGAGGAATGCAAGAATAGCTATGTGCAACTCGTGAGAGCGATTTCGTCTGACCCTGTATTGACACGGCTAAACTTTGATTTGCTGTTAGAACTATACAGAGACGCATCTCACTAAGCTGCAGGCGTCATCCTGTATCAATAGAAGCAATATGAACAACCAGGAAGATAGCTTAAGCTCATCGGCCACTCAAATCTGTATGTTCACAAAAACGTAGGGGAACCAAGAGATAAAATTCCGGAATGGGAAGATGTGTGTCCCCGAAACCAAAGTGCATAAGTCCTGAAGTTATATATCACAGCAGCCTACATTCAGGACGTCGCGATAGATTCTCAGAGACCTATATTAAGCTCACGTAGAGATTTACATCGAACATGAAAGCAGATGTTGCATTTGTGTCAAGACGTGTTATGAGCGTCAGATGGTGAAATCAAAATACAAACCACGTGGAAACAGTGGTTATGCTAGAGTACACAACTACGTACTTTGAAGTATTTCACTTCAATTTCGCTGAAGTGACTGTGTCAAACCAACCTAAGCCTTCCTGGTCGTCGTGGATAAGTGCACGTGCTTAGCGGCCTCTGAAGGGGTAAGAGAATACAGGAGCTATATTATAATATTGTTTCTGTGGAAACCCTTCAAGAACGCTAAGATCATTGTTGCGGACACTGGACCAGCGTTTAAAAAAGAAAAGTTGCTCAATTCGGCCTATGAAAGAAATACTACACTTCGATACCCAGAACCTTACCACTCTGAAGCTAACTCTTATCAAACGCTTGATAATAGACGTGTAAATGTACCTGAAGCTATATCCAAAATTCAAGCGTGATTGAATGCTTTGCAGGTGGCGCTATACCATCTTAAGAGGCCCCACATCGCCGGCATGGGGTGGAGACCACATGTTGCAGCCTTTGGTACGGTTCCTTGGTTACCAGCTGATGAAGAGCTGACCTTATTTGTCAGGATTGTTTGAAAAGAATACGCGAAGAGCTAACTCTAGCCAAAGAAATACTGAAGTACCATGAAGAAGAACTTTGAACACCGCCATTGCACAAAGATGCCAGATATCAATCCTGGGTATCTAAATGACAGCTCGCCGGGAGAGTGTTGCGATCGCTAGCGCCAGAGAAGAGAGCCAGAGAGAAGACAACGCCGAGGTGGAAATGTACCAATAAAACGACGCAGCCCATTGGTTTGCATAAAAGCTTTGCAATTAGGTTGTCCGACTGCCTATTTACATGCGTGGATGGTCAGTGTGAACGAGCAATAAAGGAAGGCTCTTTTAATGTCACTGCCATTGTGTGCTGCTGGTGCCTCTTTGACGACGGGCAGCATTTTGCAACTCATAGTGAGTGCAACTGTACTTTTCCAGCGCCTTCCTAACAACTACAAGATCTCTAGGAATCGAGCCAAACATAGGTTCGACGTTACACCAGTAAACCTTCAATGAAGAGGCGGGGGTTAACAATTTTGACTCCCACCGAATGAGGCTAATATTGTCAATTGTTAGTGCGACAGAGGTTAGTGAGAATGTAGAATTGCCTGCTTTACACGTGTGAATGGTAAAAGTGAACATGTGAGACAGACTCTTGTGCTTGTTCTATGTGGTTGCCAGCATGCGAAGAATTAATAGCGACACCGTAAGCCAACCCTTGTCAGCGGACGTTACAGTGGACCCTTGGCGGGACTCTCGATGTGGTTTCAAGGACGTCCTTGGCATTATTTGAATTACAAAAATGAGTAAGGGTATAGAGTGAAGGCTTTCAGTGCACTTACTCGTTGTTTGTTTTCTGTCCTCTTTCGTCGTCTCTGCATCTCATAACCCACTTATTTCTATTTTACTTTTCCTAAAGCACAAATAGCTATACAAATAAATGTTCCTCAGTGTGACCTTTGTGTATTATGCATCATTACACTTCTCACAATCTCTCCCCTCCTCTTTTTTTCTCGACGGCGTGACACGTTTGAAAGAGATTAGGAAGACAAATCTACGCCCAGTCTCTTTTGATAGTTGTATAAGTGATGCGCCGGCGTAGAGTTTTATTGTGGGAATCTTGATGGTTGCATTCTTTCGTTGCGACGGGGTGGCTGTGTCATGGCGTCCGTCAGCATCTTTCGAATATTGGTCAGCGTCTAGAACAGTCCCATGAAAGGTGCACCCTGTGACCATCAAAACGCGTGTTTGGCATCACATTTTCGAAAAGTCGGAACTTTGTTGGTGTGTCCCCTACAGCCTTCTATGTAGGCGTTTCATATTGTTCTAGGGAGGGCTTTTGTTTACTGTCCTGAAATATTTTATCGAAGCCTTCGTAGAAAGCATACTTTTTTACATTTGTGTATATCACTGGCAAAACTCGCTCATACGATTAACAGATATATACATTCTGCCGACACTCGCTATCGGAGCATGAGTGGTGCAGGTTTAAAAAGAAGCATGACTAAGAGATCTTATTTGGTCTCAAACATTTTATTTCTTTACGGCCATTTCTCTTAAATGACAGAGGCACGAAAGGACGGACCATTTTCTCATTGAGTCGGTATGGAAGTGCTTACGCTTTTCAAATGCTAAGTTAGGTTCAATCGACAAGCAACTCTTCTAAGCACTAACATCATTAGTATCGGGTAATATATTATTTTAATAGTACAAAATTGATTGCCTCAAGTTCTACATTTTTAAAAAGTTATCCCGCAAGTCCCTGCGCTGTCAGATTATTATCATGTAGCGTATTTCAAGATGTATTCTGAAATTTGACCCTTCGTGCAGAGTGAATGTTCCTTGATTTAGCGATTGTTTGTTGACTTCTTTAGAACACAACGCAGTTCAATTCTTACCGACATATAATTAGCTAGGGTGAAGCTTCAGCACCCAAAGCCTAGATGATGGCTAGAGTGACAAGTTTGGCGTTCTGCTGCTGCCCATCTTTTGTCCTCAAGGTTTTTTTTTGCTCGCTCCACAAGCGTCACCTCACGATTGGAATGACTTTTTTTGGGTATTGCACAATGGTTTCTTACGACTAAAGCTGAACACACTTTTTTGTTTTCGTGTCCTTTAAGCGTTAAGCAGTCAGCCTGCCGATTGAGTCACACTATTGATATATTGAATAATAATATTCGTCAACTGGCCCGCAGCCTCACACTGACTGAGTGGAACACACCAAGCATACGACGTACAAGACTGCACGAGCTTGACCCTTTACTACAAATCTGGCCTCCCCCGGGCCTACATCGACGTGAAGCTTCGCTTCTCTATCGCCTTTTACTGGGAGTTGCTTTCACGAAAGCTTATGCCACGGTAATTGGAATTACTGACAGTTCAGCGTACGATGTTTGCGGCTCCGATGAAAATATCGAACACCTGCTGTGTCACTGTCCTCGATTTGCCTCAGACAGACAAGTACTTGCCAACGCAATGCGGCGACTGGATGATGGGCCTCTTTCTGTGCAGGTGCTACAACAGCAACGTCCACATCCCTCGACAGCCCACAAGGCATTGAAAGCCCTGCTGTGTTTCCTGAGAAAGACGGGCTTGTGTGAACGCCTCTGACATGCGGTGGAGTTCTACACGCTGCAGTGAAATTACTGTCAGTCTCTCCTTTTCCCCTCTCTTCCCTCTTTCGCCTCATTCTTGTTCCCTTCCCTAATCCCCCAGTGTAGGGTAGCCAACCGGATGTCTTTCTGGTTAACCTTCCCGCCTTCTCCATTTTGTGGCTTCCTCCTCCTCCTCCTAAAGTGAGGCTCCATGCGGAAAGGAAATATGTTTTTCTGACATTGATTTTTTTTCGAGATAAGCCATTTTTGTTGTGATATATAGAAGATTATCATTTCATGGAGAATACGTCTTCGCTATACATAGATCAACAAGTAGCAACACGCTGTATGCATGAGTCGGCGTACAAGTAAAGCAATATTCTTGCTGATTTACTGTTTTTTTTTTCATTTATTTAAAGGAAAACAGCTTTGTTTGCTTTTTCCACCTGTTTTTTGTACTCGAATGCGCAATATCTTGAGCGAGAGCAAGGTATTGTATCTATTGTAAATAGTTAACTGCCTTCTGGTTCACGCTTTCGAAATATCCTCTTCTTCCAAAGATAGGACATCTTTCAGTGTGACATGCATGTGAAAAGAGGAGTGGGAGATACCCACGCTTCACTACAACATAGCGTTTTCAAAAAGAATATGGCTTCGTCGGAAGGGAATGCATATCGCATTGCGTCAAAGTGACCTGAACAATAGCCGATACCACAAAATTCGCAAGAGGCACTGCCCGTAAGCACGGAGGTGATTATTTTGTTCTATTTAGTTGTTGTATTCAAAAGTAGAATTCTAGATTTTAGTGCATTGCGATATTTAAGCACTATGCTTTTCTTTTTTTTCTAATATCTTTAGGAGATATTGGTGCTTTTAAATAGCACTAGCTAATATTTTTTACTGTGAATGAATTCGGGAAAATCACCGCAATCGAAACAGTTAACTGGAATCACATCTAGAGATGGTCCATATAAGTCAGCTGAGTAATAAAATATCGCCAAGAACATTTAGCGGTATACTATAGGCGGGCCTGTTGCCCCGTTCTACCAACTTGCATGACTCACAATAATGTCATTTCTTTCCTAAGCACGAATTTCATCCACACAGCAAGACGAAAAACAACACAAAAAACGACCCATTCACATTAAGCCATAGTTCGCCTAAAATGAACTCCGAAAAAACACTGATAAGGCTGAAAATAACGCTACCTATAACGTTCATTCACACAAGGACACTAATATGGACAAAGTTCAGTCACAGGGACACAGAATAAGTTTACGCATGAAGCAGAACATAGAGCGTCACGTTAAGGCCAATGTATAGACACAAGGAAAGCCTAATAGTTCTCTCGACAGTTTACAAATATATTACTCATCTATTTTTACGAATATTGACAGTTTCCACAAGGCATGTATTTGACCTTAGACCTGAAATTTTCCCGAGACTGAAGGACATACGGTCCAGTGTCATTTATTCTCGTAGTAGCTACTGTCTTCGGCCGTCGTATTATGCGCATTGTGCAATGCAAGTTGTTGCCCATCTTCGTCTACGTAGCCGTGCGCGTCTTCTACACTTTCTCCGAGTGACATTTTGTGTAAAAAGTGTTTTCTTCACGCAGTACCCAGATAGAGGTGGCGCACCAGATATAAAAAAAATCCCTCGTGTATTCGACACTTCATGAATATGGAATTCAAAAGAAGAATGATTGTAAATCAAGTCTGAAGTCCTGAAATTTCCATCGACCCAAGTTGCTCGGTAACCCTGGGCAGACATCTGTCGTAGTATGAGTCATTATTCGACTTGGTTTTCGCTTGCTATCTTTTCAAAAAAAAAGGACTCTTCTTTCGAGAAGATGGATGTTCCAGCCATGGGAGTGTACTGTCATCGCGGGGAAGGGGTTTGGAACAGCGAGGTTGCAAATGTTTACTAGATTGCACCTGCTGCAATCTGTGTGAATTTCTAAGTAAGCACTGGTTCTCAAATACACGGTTGAATTGATTTCGGCATTCGTTGAATATATTATTAGGGATGTTAAACCATTAGCATGCTCCTCCAATCAAAATAACTTGACTGCAACACGCAAAAGAAACAAACAACCAGAGGAGTCTTTTGTAAACATTGTGTGCATTAGTAGCAAAACATAACTCGATCGCAATTTAATAACTGTATGGACGTAATCATTCTGAAACGTTGGAGACTTGCCAACATTGGTGTGCGGGTTGCACGGAAAAAGAGGAGCGTGGCACACGAGGACAAAAAAAAAAAAAAAACTTTCGAATTGCGGAAACATTTTAAAAGTTTTGCGCGACGACTGCCGAGCGTTGTTTAGGCGCCTTTTATACATTATTCGCCGTCCCTAAATGACTCGCATTCCACCCGCATAAAGAAGAGGTGGCAGGCGCTGCGCGTTTGCGAATTGCATCCAGTGAGACATGTCCACGGCTGATTCTGCCAAGCCCTTTGAGCTGAGCTTCTTGAAAGCGCAATAACTGTCGACGCGGTGAAGGCGAGAGCCAGCTTGCAGGGCAGTCGACGTCACAGCAAGCAGCCATACGTCACGGCTCCTTACGCTCCCTCTGCTCGCGGTTCCGGCTCCGGCCCAATCGATTGCCGGCGAGCGCGGGACGCGGTTCATTCACGCGGTGGCGGCGAATCGTATGCGGCCCCAAGTCAGCTGTGATCGCTCTAGAGCCGGGACTTGCGTGCCGCCAACCTTAACTCGCACTGCTCCGACTACCGAAAGTGGACACGGGGATCTGAATTTTTGTCTGCTTCTGCGACACGCGGTCTCGCAGCGTCGAGAACAGGTACGGGCCATACCCTTTGTACCATTCTTGTTGCAGGGACCGTTTTTGCTAGAAGCCACTGCACTCGAACTTGGTAAGATCGTAAGCGCCATGCAGAATGACATGTGTGACATCTGCGTCGTGTTAAGCTTATTCGTTTAAATGTACTGCCTACCAGACTTTCGCTGCTCTTACAAAAGTATTGAAGCAGTGTGGCAACAGTGGCAGCAATTTTCGGAACACGAAAACATCGACGAAGTTCGAATCTCCGTTCTCTGTAGAAAAAAGAGAGAGAGAGCGCTTAAACTGACATTTTTTTTTCTGCGTCAGGTAGAGAGTTAATTTCAGGGGAAACGTAGCGTTATGCGTGCATGTAATTATTCCACAAAAATTTTCATGACATGCTGAAGGTTTATTGCTGAAAACTACGAGAACAAATTGGATGAGACAAACTGCACCAGCATTGTTTCATGCAGTGAAGTCTTACCAACAAGCATAAGTTAAAATCATTCGAATGTAAGCTTATTTTTAACAGTCGATCTAGTGAAAACACCACAAAACTTCTTGCTTTTATTTTCTGACACGCCTTGTTTTTGTGTTCTTCGTTAATTTTTAGAGACGTACGATGGAGTAACTTCGCGAGTTCAGTGCAATATGAACATACAGAGAAGCCATTCTATTTTGTGGATGTGACCGCCTTCATACTGTGAAAAATTACAATCTCTTAAGCGCCTCACAGATGACCTAGACTGACAACCCTTTTTGGAAGAGAAACTTTTGGGTGCTTGGGAATGTGTGGATCACGCCCAACGCAGCTTAAAGGGCCTGCTCGCATTTCTAAGCAAGACAGGTTTAGATTCCCGTCTTTAGAGCATCTGCTAGTTTAGAGGCTTTTGTGCGTGTCCTACACCGAACAAGACATTGTGTGCTGTCACTTATTGTGCTATATCACAATCACCCCTCATCATACCCTCTTCTTTCTTTCCCTTTTCTCTTTACCCCCGTGAGGAGTAGCAGGCTAGAAACCTTCTTTCGAGGCCGACTTCTCCTTCTTCTTCTCATTAAAAACCTTCTTCTTTTTCTTCGGCAAATCTCGCGTACCGTAGGAATCAGTGATATGCGAAGCCTGCATAATATGTTTTTTATGTGCTGCTTTTAAAATGAGCGTAATGTTACCAGTCAGACCGGTGTAGTACTCAGAAAAGGTACCCAGAAACTACATACGCATTCACGTATCTAGAATACATGTAAATGTGAGAACTCGTTGTTCACAGCTGCTAACAAAGCCACCACAAATGTGCGCACTATACCAGCACCAGCATTGGTAGGCAGAAATGTTCTTGTTTTGGTACTGGCTACGGAAAGCGCTTGCTGACATTTTCGTTGGCTTTGACACAAGTGTTACGAGGTAGATCAACGTCAAATGCAGTAGTTGTGTGCAAATTGTGGGCTTATCAGGAACTTCTACTACACTGGTGTCTACTAGTGACTACACAGGGTAACTAACTTATGGTATCACTTACGTCAGCACTCACGTACTAGCACTCACGTCCGTGTTATAGAAACGAAGCGTGCTAATACAGAATGGCATCTGTGTCATAGGTTTACGCATGTAAAGTGTGTTGCTTTGTTATAAAGTTAGAAAGCCAGCATAGTGTCTTTTTCCATAAGCAGTTTTAAGACCCTGGCGTGGCTCTGTAGTGGAATGCCTGATTGCCAGGCAGAACGGTGGAGTTTAACTCCTGCCGCAATGTTGATTTTTATTTTTGCATTCGTACGGTCTACATTGCCCATGTCAGTTTCTCTTAACGCTTTCCCATTTGGGTTACCAATATTTGACCTCTGTGTTCCGCAGTACATATAAACTGTCAATTGCCTGTGGCGCATGCCCGCAGCCCATAGCATACGGGTATGTGCCACACGTGCCTGGAGGAAAGGGTTCGACGACGTACGCGACATCATTTTCCCGCTATTCATGTCGTGACCAGACCGCCATATTCCTCGAATTCTCTTACCGTCGCTTATCAATTTTGTGTACACCAAGTTAAAGAGGTGTTTTCTTGCTTGTGATGCGCTGCAAGGTAATAAACTGACCAGAAAAAGCAAGAAACAACGCAGGGTGACGTGCAAATAAAACTACTTTATCGATCATGGGCAGCCTTATGTACGAGAAAGAAATCAACGCAAGAAGAGGAGGGAGGGATTCAGTGTGAAAAACAGCACAACAAAATAAGAAAAAGAAAACATATAAGGACGTCAAACGATGTTACCGAAGTGTTTCAAGAATAACGTGTGTGATGATACGATTGCTTTCAAAAGGTTAATTTCTTTTTGTGTTTGTCGAGGTGGCACTACTTAGTTTATCTGAGAGGAGTGTTGCCCTAGGGAGGAATAATTAGCGTGGCACATTATGCCAAGAATCGTTCCGCCTGAACATCACGGGTTGAATTCACAAGCTTTTGAGTTTGTGAGTGTATTTCGCTTTTCTCAGTAGGCTTCGCTGATTGTAGTACGTCCGGTAGCATGACAGGCTGAAATTTTCTTTTACGAGCCAGCATAGCGTAACATATTTTTTTTAATACAAGCTCTATGATACATCGTTATCAAGAAAAACATGGTTTAGCAACAAAAACAACTAAAGGTTCTACGAAAGCTTCGAATACGGGTGTGACCATGTAACCAGGGGAAAAGCTCTACGATTGTTCACTGCTTTTTTTCGAGACAAAAGCTGATCCATATTTGTTAGCACAGCCTTGCCAGACACAGCAATAGAGCAGAATTGAATGGGCTAGACAAATACAGTATTCTTCAACGTTACCATACTCATTTCCACAATTGGGAGGGAACGATACCGCGAAGTGATAGCAGCGTCAGGGGTGTTATGCAGAATGGCCCGAGGTTCTCGAGCTCACGAATTCGCTCCTAGGTCGCTCTAAGTTGGCCATGACACAATGACAATGTCATGCGTTAGATGACAGCGTTGATAAAAGTGGCTACAAGAACGAGCATGGCATCACAAATGCATGTGTAATATTTCCGGTTGTTTAAAAAAGAAACACAATAGAGAAACATACTATATAAAGACTGGCCACTCGAGCCTCCTCGCGGCCCAGAAAGATAAGCTCTGACCAACCGCTAGATGACACGCCCATGCTCGCTTCCACTCTTCTGTCACGGCATATAATAGCCGCCTCAGGGGGTCAGTGAAAGCATAAGTTTAGCATCAAAATTTTGTAAAGAATGAATTTTATTGATTTGTCCAATTTTCCACATCCGCTTTACAACGTGTCCCACTGAGGACGTTTAATGCTTTACCACAAAAATCTGTAAAGTTTGACTAGAAAGTGTTGTTTTTCTGCATTTATTTTGCACAAAGGGTACAAATTCATGTGGTTTAGACGTACTGTAGATGTATTGCTTTCGTGCGAGAATGGGTGTGTAGCCTAGTAGTAAAGACACCCGTTTACTGAGCATGAGGGTACGGGTTCAAATCCCAGCATCGGAAAGAGAAAGTTTTGTTATTTTTATTTATGCAAAAACATTATCGGGTCTGACCAGCCACTCGTGGTGCTGAAAGCAGAGGAGTAGCTGGGCCACAGGGCCTTACGGGAGAGTCCGCTCTTAATGTAAGTATGTTTCTCTATGGGAACACCACGTGCGAACGCGTGAGCGCTGCCACTAGGTCAACATTTTAACAGTGCGGCGATGTCAGCGTGATTGTCACGCGTTCGTTTTTTAACTGAACATCGCGCCTCCTACAGGTGTGTTCGTGGGCGTTCATCTAACATCGGACAAGTTCCTTTGTTCCAATTGGAGCATGGAAGTCTCTACCCTAGAAGACAGCAACGGTGCACACGAAGGGCTTTCGTGCAGCTCGTTTTACTTCTATTGAATAATAAGCGAACAGGTTGTTGTTGCTTACATCACGCGTCTGATTTTTCTGCAGTAATGAAACCATTAAAACCATGTCTTACAACAAGTAAACAGTAACGTTTCTTGATGCAATAGCCCCCAGAGGCGCTTGCTTAATGGCTGCGAGTGGATATGTCGTTAGCGTGGTGAAATAGAATGCGAGACATCGAATAGACGTGTGATGATATAACTTTTACGTTTTCGTGCGTGTTTACTTAATCTGTTTAATTAAGCTGACAAATGAATCTTGCCGCTGGCGTTGAAGTGTGAGCGCTACTCCTCGGCCGAGCAAGCGTGGTGGGCGGACCTGATCCTAACTACGGATCTCTGTCAATCAAAAAGATTCACGCACGAAGTCAGCTGCAAACTCGTTGATTCCGAGAAGGCCTCATTTACACTCGTGAATGTCATAGTAGTACCGGTGTGTTTGTGAAGCCCTTGATGCAGTGGACACTATACAGGCAGCATCTTCCTTATTTATAAGGTAACTTTGTCAGCCTGCACTACTTGTGCAAAGCTAAAGCAGTCAGAAGAGCTTGTGATAACATAGCTTTTACTATTTTTGGCGTGATTTCTCTATTCCGCCAGCTCGCTCTGCTTAGGAGTGAAGACCACACCCGTTCGGTCTCAATTCGGATGTTACTGATCAGCGAGTAATTTATTAACATATTATTGAACACGATTGCCTTGATTGTTAAGGTTTCATTTAACACGGGAATAGGTATCTTGGGTGAAATTAGCACGGTCTTGATTAGTACAGAACTAGTACAGAACTGTAAACATAACTAGCTCGATCATAGTAAGCGTGATATTAGTGGGTGGAGTTTTAATTAGATTGGTTTAATTAGCATGCTCCTACTTAGCGTAGTAGCTTATTTTTAGCGCAGTCTTAGCTTTACACAATTTAATCATTGTGGTCATATTCGAATGTTCCTTAATCAGCTTGGTCTTACCACAACTTGGGTTAAATTGCTTCACTATAGCATGTCCTGACTTATCCAGCTGGCTATACCAGCCAATTAGCTAATCAGCCGGGTGCACATGCTCGGGGAGTGAGCAGGTTAACACAGTCTTAGCTTTACACAGTTTAATCGGTGTGGTCGTATTCGAATGTTCCTTAATTAGCTTGGTCTTAGCACAACTTGGGTTAAATTGCTTTGCTATAGCATGCCCTGACTTGTCCAGCTAGCTATACCAGCCAGTTAGCTAATCAGCCGGTCGCACATGCTCGGGGAGTGAGCAGGTGATCGAAAAGGCGACAAAGAGGGCACGTGCTGGCTTAGCAACGTGGTAGAATGTAGAGACCGACCATGATGATTATACACATGGCCTCGGTGATTAGCTACGGCCGCGATGTTGTAAGGTGCGCAGCCGGAACTAATTTCAGCGGCCACGATGCTGGTTATTCTAAATGATACTTAGTTCAGACATGGAAAGCTTGAAAATGATTTCATGGAGCCCGTTCAAAAATATTGCTGTTAAATGTTTATCACTGTTTACTTGCGTGGGTGCACTTCTGGACTCAGTGAAACGACAAGAAAATAAATAAGGGGCCTCTAATTTGAAGACGCCACCGAACTTCGTCGACCTATTTTGATGTGGCGCCACATCGCAACCAATGGTACGCTGCGCGTGCTAGGGAATGAATTTGATCTTTTTGTACTGTTAGCTTGTTCAAAAAGGATGTCACCGAAGCTAAGAAAGATACCGACTTTCGCCAAACTCGGACGATTCTGCATAAAGCTTCCCATTCCCAAAGCGTTTCGTTCGTGTTTTTTTGTGATTGAAGTGTTACCAACGCTAATGTGTTCGTAAACAGGATTCGCTAGAAATTTGTCACGGACAATGCCAACAAAGACTTGTGTGTGTGTGTGCGTGTTTGTGCATGCGCGCGTGTGTGTGTGTGTGTGTGTGTGCGTGTGCGTGCGTGTGTGTGTGTTCGAAGCATAACCACCTTGCAGCATAACATCTTCCAAGTTGATAATTATGAAATTTGTCGCTCAATGGTAGGCTATGCGTAAGCTACTCGAATAATTGGTAGTGTGGCATTTAGATGACATCACATTAATTAGATATATTAGACCAGACAGAAAAAAGATAACGCGTCCGTTTGGTATGTAGTCTAAAATTCACAAATGTTTGTCTGGTCAGGTATCATGATAAGGATGTAGAAGTAGTCACTTACCAACTCCAGGTGAAAAGACATGGAGACGTTTCGAGACCCATACGAGTTGCTTGTTTACCTGTGTGAACAAGGAAACCTTAAGGATCCTGAAACCTCTCTGGTTTTCCCTTCACTTGGCCAGTGACCACATCTACATTCTCATAACGCGTTCGACAGAGCAAAGGTCCCGTTATTCGATCTCGAAAGTCGCAGGTTTGGCCCCTGCTAACGGCAAGTTATCTTTTCGTCGACTTTACTTTCTGCGCATTTATATTACAGCGGAAGCTGTTATGTGATCACAACAAGTGTCGCGTGAGCCGTAGTTGTCCGCCACTTCCGCCGCCGCCACCGCCGATGCCCGTAACTACTATCGCGCAAAATGAGAAAAAAAAAGCGTAGCAAATCAACAATGGGATTCGAATCGCGGTCTCTTGCATTCCAGCCCAGTATTCTACCACTGAGCCACGCCGGCACTTGTAACTCCGTTGCAAAGTGGCCTTAGGCAGGCTTGATGTCGTGAAAGGAATATCGTTAATATGAGTAATTAGGTGTTTTAAAACAGCAAAGCAACCACCAGAGAGAGAGAGAGAGAGATAAATAGAGAGGAAAGGCAGGGAGGTTAACCAAGCTTGGCTCGGTTGACTACCCTACACTTGGGGTGGGGGAAAAGGGGAATAATAGAACGGAAAGAGGCAGAAAAGAAAAGGAGTAAGAAAGAGAAGCATAAATAGTCAGCTCGAGACTACACAGCACGGCCTCGCACAGTTCTTTCACAAGCGGTCGTGAAGTTTGGTGGTCCTTAAAAAGTACAAGAGGGCTTTCGTGGCTTTGCGCGTATGGGAAGCCGTCGGCCAAGGTCCCAGGATCTTCTCTTCTGTAAGCGGCCGTGAATCCAGCTGACAGAGCTTGGCTTCCATAATACGTCGTTCAGTCTGGTATGCTGGGCAATGACATAGAATGTGCTCAAGCGTTTCCTCGCAGGCGCAGATGTTGCATGCCGAAGTGCTCGCCATTCCAAGGAGACGAGAGTACGAATTCGTAAATGCCACGCCCAACCTCATGTGACACAGTAAAGTTTCAGCGCATCGTGGGAACCCGGATGGCAAACGAAGTTGCAAGTTTGGGTCGATAGAGTACAGGTGCGTGTTGGAGAAACCCTGCGTATTCCATTGTAGGAGAGATATACGGCGAGCAAGTGATTGTAGTAGCCTTGCAGCGTCCGTTCTCAAGAGTGGTATGGGCGTGCGCTGGTCCTGGTCATGAGCCGATCGAGCAGCTTCATCCGCGCGGTCATTGCCGACGATTCCGCAATGACTCGGCAACCACTGAAATACAATATCGTGACCTTCCGCGAGCGCTTCGTGGTAGTCGTGCCTTATCTGATATACTGATTGTTCATGTAGCCCGTGCTGCATAACAAACCGTAGTGACTGTAAGGCTGACCGGAGTCGCAAAAGATGGCCCATTGGTTAGGTTGCTGGCGAAGAATGTACTTTACTGCACCTTGAAGTGCTGCGAGCTCTACTGCTGTCGACGTCGTGGTGTGAGAAAACTTGTACTGAAGCAACACATTTTCAGATGGAACAACCACTGCTCCTGTGGAGCTGTTGGAATTAGTGGAGCCATCGGTGTAAACATGTATGCGGTCGAAGTATCTTTCGTCCAACAGACGCAAAGTCAATTGCTTCAGGGCTAGCGTTGACATGCGTGTCTTCTTAAAGATTCCAGGAACTGATAAGTGCACGTCAGGTTGACGAAGACTCCATGGCGCAGTTGCTGCATGCATCGCAAGTTTGAAGCCAGGCGGTAGTATGTCCTGATGTTTTGTCACGATACCGCAGTACGAAGAATGGGGCCTCCGAGCTGTCAAACACGCTAAATGATGTGACGGTAGCCGTGATAAATGCCGAATGTGCGCTCTCAGCGTCTCGACAATGATGTGCGTTGTGACCGGTTGTTCTTGTGCAATAACAATAGTTGACACTGTCGATGAGCATCTTGGAAGGCCAAGGCATGTCCGAAGTGCTTGGGCTTGTACGCTTTGCAGTGCACGGATGTTAGTCTTGCACGTGTTGGACAGGACAGGAAGGCTGTACCGGAGAGTTCCGAGAAAGAGGGCTGTATAAAGCTGCAACATGGAGTGCACGGATGGGCCCCATGATTTTCCGGCGACGAACTTGAATACATTCTCAATGCCAATGAGCTTTTTCTTTAGGTATGTGACATGCGGGCTCCAGGTTAGGTCACGATCTACGATGACGCCTAAGAATCTATGAGTGCTCTTATATGGGATTGATCTGCCATCGATGCACAATGAGTAGAAAGACATCGGTTTGCGTGTAAACGCCACCGCTGCGCATTTTTCTGTGGCGATAGTCAAACCTTGCTGGCGAAGGTATGTCGATGTCATTGTTGCCGCTTTCTGTATTCTTGCGAGTACTTGAGGCCGTGTCATGCCGGACGCCCAAATGCAGATATCGTCAGCGTAGAGAGATATCTAAGCCGTCTGTGGCAGCATTTCAGTGAGCCCCACGAGAACCAGGTTGAAAAGTGTTGGACTCAAAACACCGCCTTGTGGCACCCCACGACTTGTGAAATACTTATTCGTAGACCCATCTTCAGTTAAAACAAACATGGATCTCTTTGTGAGGTAGCTTCTTACCCATAGAAAGACACGACCTCCAAGTTCAGCTGCTTTAAGAGCATTGAGAACAGCCTCGTGGGTCACATTGTCATAGGCACCCTTCACGTCTAAGAACAGAGCTACCGACAGCCACTTCTGAGCTTTCTGATGCTGAACAGAGGTCACTAATTCAATAACGCCATCAACTGAGGACCGACCTCGTCGAAAACCAGCCATAGCATCAGGATAGATGTTATAATGTTCCAGGTACCATTCCATGCGTGTGAGCAGCATCCTCTCCATGACCTTACCAACGCAGCTTGCTAGTGCTATAGGCCGGTATGATGCCAAGTCGAATGGAGACTTTTCGGGCTTCAGCAAAGCCACCAGGCGACTACACTTCCACTCATCAGGCACCATTCCATCATGCTAAGACTTATTGAAAATGTCCAGGAGACAGCTCTGTGCCTTCGGGCCTAGGTGACGTAGGGCAGTATAGGTCACTCCATCCGGACCTGGGGACGATGAGCGTCTGCATGTGTTCAATGCCGCATGAAGTTCTTCCATGGTGAATGCAACCTCCATTTGCAGATCTCGTGCGACTGGAACATCCTGTGGCATTAGATCGATCGGTATAGAGATGTCGCCGGCGATCTTTGCACAAAATTCCCCAGAAACATCAAGCTGTGAGCGACGTTGATGTAGCGCCAGAGCGGCGAAGGGGTGACGCTGTTGTGGATGCGAGTGAATACCTCGAAGAGTCCTCCATACGGGAGACAAGGGTTTTCGAGAGTCTAGCGAGTCACAAAAATTCTTCCACCGTTGTTCATGAAGTTTGTGCATTCGACGCTGGATTTTTTTCTGAATGCGTCTGGATTCTCTGAGGTCAGAGATAGATTTCGTGCGTCTGTATCGTCTTTCGGCACGTCGGCGGACCGCTCGAAGTTGTTCCAACTCTTGGTCGAGTGCCGTGCGTCTCGATTCTTTCGAACATATCTTCGTGGAAGTCTCCATTGCACAACTAATCACTTCTTCAATGGATTCCGGTGGTTCGTGTATGCACTTGCTCTCCACTGATATCTGAAACTCTTCCCAGTCAATAAGTCTTGAATGTCCAGGTGAAGGAGAATCGTCCAAACCTCTGGCTGTCACGTACGTGGGGATATGGTCACTGCCATGTGTTTCAATATCTGTGAACCATTGGACTTTCGTGACAATGCTATGCGACACTAATGTCAAGTCCAGGCAACTGCTGTAAGTTACTCCTCGGAGATAAGTAAGGCTGCCGTCGTTCAGCACCTGAAGCCCGTGCTCTGATGCGAGATCAACTAGGTCTTTGCCTTTTCGATTTGTCCTGATGCTTCCCCACAATAGATGATGGGCGTTGAAGTCACCCATCAATATCCAAGGTGCTGGAGTCGTTGCAAATATACCATTCAATGTCTGTTGATCTAGTCGACCTGACGGCGCTATATATGCGCCTATCAGCGTAAACGACAACTTCTTTTTAACATATAGACACACGTAGTGATTTCCATTGTGAGACTCTACTCTTTGGAGAACGTAAGTGCGTTCTTTACGGATGTACACAGCAACTTGACTTCACTCAATGCACGTTGAAGAAACGAACGATTCATAGCCCAACCAGGGCTATGAATCAACAACCAGGCTTCTCACAATGCGAATTGCGTAACAAGCGGGCCATCGAATGCTTCAACCTTGTCTTGTCTTGTCTTGTCTCCTAGGAGATCTTGGCTCATACCCACATGGGGGATTGGCCACACTGTACCTCATAATAGATCATTTTTTACAACGCTTGCTAAAAAAATAAAGAGAAATTACATAGGAACAATAATAATGTTCCTTTGAAAAAACGTGAAAAATTGCAGAAGAATGCGATAAACCAGAATATATAAACAAATTAACAAGAATGAGGAAGGGGGAGAGAAAGAGTTGGATATATCTGGCAGTACCGTGCACTAGCAGCGTATCCTTCCGGTTGCCTGGATGAATTTATGTAGCGCTGACAGAATAGCACTGTGGCCCACACCCAACTGACTGGCTCCAAACGATAATAGGGTGGATGTATTGACTTGCAATCCGAGCATACCAATCGGTCTTTCAAGAATTATTCGGCGCACTGAGGCGAAGCGGCGGCATGTGAGAAGAAAGTGATGTATTGTTCCCGGTTCATTGCAAACTACACATAGGTTAGTTAATGAAAATCCTGATTTGTTGAGATAAAAATTTAACAGAGGAACTCTACAGCGAAAGCTTGTGAGGGTCACCTCACATTGACGGGAAAGGCATTTTGCGGTGTTCCATGTGAATTGCAAGTGCCGAAATTCTTCAGATTGTAGAAGCGACGTTTCGTTGATTATTAAGATTAACAGGCGTTTGAATCGTTCGGCAGTAATAAAAGGAAACTGTGGAGCTACTAGCACCACCGCGAAATTTAAAGATGCCGAAACGAGCGAATCAGCAATTTCATTTAGTTCAATTCCAGCATGCCCGGGGACTCAAATAAACCGAAATTTTGATAGGCTATGCGGTACGAGAGACCTGTTACTAAAGCATGAGTCATAATTCTTCATCTTCGTCAGTCATAGCTTAATAAAATTGCACAAAATTCCTTGCAAGGGTGCACC
Organism: Rhipicephalus microplus; assembly: GCF_013339725.1. Classification (NCBI taxonomy): domain Eukaryota; kingdom Metazoa; phylum Arthropoda; class Arachnida; order Ixodida; family Ixodidae; genus Rhipicephalus; species Rhipicephalus microplus. The sequence goes on along the minus strand of NC_051172.1, from coordinate 147,790,531 downwards.
GGGTACTATGCTTCTCCGAAGAATGATGAAGGATGGAATTGTGAATGCCTCCCTAACACACACACACACACACACACAGAAAAATTAGCATGATTTATGGCGTAGCGGGTACTATGTAGCTGTGCTTGTAGCAATCACCCAAAGGGTGTTTAACAAAGGCTCTGAAAGGCCGCTCTTCCAGCTTTCACTGCGACTGTCCTGCGGAGGCCTGGTGTTTTTGTAATTACTACAAATAACATCTTATATACTTTCTTTGACTTTCTAGTCTGTTAGTTTTAAGTAATGTGGTGTATAGCAAATAAAAACGAGTCCTTTAATAACCATTCTTTCGTTTACTTATAGGAATTGGTATGTGACGACGGCACAGTGTTGCGCCGCTACTTTAGTTGTACATTCTGTAAGGGATATCAATTGATTCAGCATTCGACATTTACTAATTGATCCTTGAATGTTCTAGTGAAGCGGTAAAAACACTTCATGCTTAAATAGACAATAAAGAGAAGCACACTATTGGCTTAAAGTTACCAGGCATTGCGAAAATATCTTTTTACTGATATCGCGTTACTACGCTGATTATTAGGCAAGAAATTGATAACTGAAAGTTCATTTCTTTTTTCTTTTTCATGTGGAAACTTCAGCTCCCGTACGTAACTGTGCCAACAAGTTTTGCCAAGTGTCTCCTCGTACATAGGCGGCTATGGGTCAGCAGTTATTGAAAGTTCTGAAGTTCAGCATTTCGCTTCTTTGTCTAAACGCATAATTTTTTTATATTCACAGGTGATAACTACGCCTGAGAAAACGCTGCCAAAGTTTATGTGCCCACTGAAAGATGATGCTTGAGCATTTAGACAGTGTTAGAACCCGCCTCTCTGGCTACAATAGTCACGGTGATTATTGGGGATGTGTAATTTACTAGGGCAGCAGAGCTTGGCTCTGTTGTGTTGCTGCCGACTTTTTACCGGAAGTTATAGGAGCCTAGTCCTACTTTATCTGCTTGAAATCACGTAACAAGTTCCCTCCTCCATCCCACATATACGCAGGAAGTTTCATCAGTTCTTGAAACGGCAAGTTATTGTCGGTGGTGCTTATGCAGTGAGATAGGCCAACTGTTCGTTAATCGCAGCGTCCACGAAGGCCGAGCTGGAGGCATGGCCAACGAGTCTCAATGGCTGACCGACGCACCCGTGGTCGAGGTTGGCGGCCAGCGCCAGTGGGTGCTGGCGTGGTGGACACAGCTGCTGTACGCGCTCCTCTTCGGCTCCGTGGTAGCCGTAGCGCTGCTTGGAAACGCGCTGGTCGTGTGGGTCGTGCTGGCGCACCGCAGCATGCGTACCACGACCAACTGCTTCCTGGTGAACCTGTCGCTGGCAGATGCTCTGACAGCCACTTTCAACGCCGTATTCAACTTGGTGTACATGCTGGAGAGCCACTGGGCCTTTGGACTGCCCTATTGCGTCTTTAGCAACTTCCTGGCCAACCTGACACTCGCTTCATCGGCCTTCACCATAACCGCCATGAGCATCGACAGGTGGGCCGTCGCTTGCATACGCATGTGTTAATGTGGACGTGCATTTTTACATGAAATAATTTGGGGTGTTTTCGGAGTTGACATTACATCAGCAACCATTAAAATACTAAAGAAATTGTAAAATTTCTTTTATATAACGAAGTTTATTGCTGAAACTTTGGAATATCTTTGTATATCATTAGCGTTGTATCACTTCTCAAGAATATGAGGAATATATTTTGCCCCTTTTCCAAACAATTGATGGCAGTGCAAGTAATGATAGTGTATGGCGTCACCGCTTCAGGTCCTTATTTATCGACAGCGGGTGCCGAGATTTGCTGCGCACAATGAAAGGCTATCACATGGCTTCATATACCTTTGCCAATCCTCGATTCATCTCGATTTATAGAAAGAGAACAAAAGGAGATAATTGAGAAGTACCCATTTCAGCAGGATAAACGTGATCACGCGCTGATATCGGAGAATAATGACAATCTTGAATGATGATTTTTTTTGCTCAATCGAGTCGAGCTTTGTTTGCGCTTACTACCAGGTTGTGGCATGTTATCTATCAACATTCAATGCTATCCGTGAACAAAGATGAAGTGTGCAAACACGGGCGAAGTCACTAAAACAGCTTCGCTTCAGTGGTGGTTTACATTTGGCCACTCGCCTTGAAATGTGAATATTGTTGAACCGACCCAGTGGTACATTACGCTACGCCTTGTTAGCTAGGCAAAATCCATGTAGGCTACCTAATAATCCTAACTGGCTTTATGGTTGTCAGACTCTAGGTCGGCTAAAACTTATGCAGTGTAGTAAGAGTCAGTGAAGTCGCTTCGAGTGTGTTCACGTTGCGAGCACGTAGTATGGCATCGTCAATAATGTCTTCGGGGTAACTTTGCTTCGATAAGGAATGCTTTAGGTGTTCTGCGTGTCTGTCAAATTCCTGCATATGGGTGCATATTCTTTGATACCGGTAGGCTTGATAATATGGAATACCCCTTTTGCAATGCTTTGGATGGCTGCTGTTGAAATGTAGGTACATTTGGCGGTCTGTAGGCTTTTTGTAAAGGTTTGTTGACTAGCGGTTATTTTTGACCGTGACAGTGACGTCCAAGAAGTTAATGCTAGTTTTGGAAATTTTGTGCGTGAATTGAATTGACGGGTGGAACTTTTTAAAATCCTCTATGAAGCGGAAAAGACGAAAAGACTTCCCTCATCGCTGTTCTATATCATGAAAATATCATCTAAGTATCTTCTGTAGTAGAAAGGTATATATATATATATATATATATATATATATATATATATATATATACACATATATATATATATATATATATATATATATATATATATATATATACATATATATATATATATATATATATATATATATATATATATATATATATATATATATATATATATATATATATATGAGTCTGTGTAAGGTACGGCTAGCTACTGCAAGATATAGCAGAGAATACTTTTACTTAACACAAATGTCATTTTTTAGCACTTTTGTGCCTTATGATGGATGTAGAATTTCATTGAATACATGGAACACAGTCGGAAATAACTAATGTGTCACGTGGTATAACTCTGCTGCGGCCCTGCGGCAGTATCAAATGCACGCAGTCTTTATTGGGCAATCCTCAAATACGAGAAGCATACGATGGTCGATGGCCTTTGACATCGGCGTTTCTAATACGCATTCCCGCCTAGCTCTTCATGCGTGGAAGTCGCGCTGTGCCCGTGTCCCGACGTTTGCTGAAGCCAAAAGAGAGGAAATAATATACCGCTGCCTGAGCGAGCAATCTTTCTTAATTCTTCGTTCCGACTAATATTTCGAGGTGAAATCCAAGAGGCACCACGTAGCTCAGGAAATAGAAACAGAGAAAAAGAGCCGAGATTACTTTCAGCAGGATAAAGTGAAACACTCACTATAGTTGACATGAAAACAAATCGATGTTCTTGATGCAGGCTGCAGGCTGCCTCACCACAGTTTTACTTTTTCTGTGCTTTTTTTTTTCGACTGCCTTTGCTTCAACTCTCGCTTCGTTTATCTCTATACATTTAGATAAATAAACGAACACTGCGTTTTGTACCTCCTTCTGCAGAGTGCTTTTTGAGCTCAGAAGAAGCTGTGCCGTGTTGTTGTTCCAACACTAAACCTTTATTTAGCTACGTCGTGGCGTCGACGTGCTTCGAGCAGCTTGAATGACCCCTGCCGCTTTCGGAATCCGGTTCAGAGATCCCTGGACTTGACTGTTATGACAAAGGACCACGAAAACGCAGTTGTGTGCGTGGGTAGTGAAAGTGGGGGGGGGGGGATGAAAGGAAGTGCGTACTTGCTTATTTCATACCTCACAATAGACCTCACGCCATCTCACATCTCGCCTATTCGCTTGCCCTTGTTTGAGGGATCGAGTCAGCATCAGCAGTACGTTTGTTTTCTGAGGTTGCGCAAAAAGCCTCGCTCCAGCCCCTCCTCCTTCTCGATGTAATTTTCTGGTGTCCGATTCAATTCTCATCCTTCATTGCTGAAACATCCAAGACACATACAATGTAACTTGACGCACTTGATGTTTTCAGATAGCGATGTGACGCCTGTGCGATCACTATCTTCTTTAGGGCCCGGGAAAACAGCGATAGCGCGAAAAAGACTCCTGACAGCACAAATTTTTGTAAATATTAGCATCAAACTTTTGTGTGATTATTTTACTTATTGTTTATTACAAGCCAACAATTACATTAAAAGTGGCTATGCCTATCAAACGTACATACATACATACATACATACATACATACATACATACATACATACATACATACATACATACATACATACATACATACATACATACATACATACATACATACATACATACATACATACATACATACATACGTACAGACGCAGAAAGGAGTTCAAATGGTATAACAAGTTTCTTACTGAGCGAATAATTGATTCATTCGAAATATATGTTGTTTGAGATGGCACAGACGTACAAGAAAAAATTATGTAAAAATTCTTGGAGGAAAGGAGAAAAGCGACGTGAAAGATGCACCAGAAGCCATTCAGGCCAAGATTCTAAAATCTATGTTCATTCCTTATTCATTTATTTCTTCTTTATTCATTCCAATCTGTTATCAGTTCCAACGCGAACTGAGATTTTTAATATCAATCATAACCACGCGATTCTGCGACAATACCGTTACGGGTCCAACCTTCTTTTGTTTCTTTGACCGGAAAACAATAAAACAATCTTTGAAAAAAAAGTTGTTTCAGCCACCATCATTATAGTCATATTCATTAATCAATTAGCGCTGCTGCGACGTCGTTCGGTGTCCCAAAGGATCTCTCTCTAGGGGCGCGTCAGGGAACGGAAAGAATTTCATAACATAGCACTTCACAAATGTTTCTTCGAATCGAAACGACCAGTTTTATTTGTCTAACATGAAAAGCAGCTTATTGAGTTCAAATAAAGTCTGGCAGAGCTTCAGATTTCTGCTGTTGCGAAGTACCACAGCGCTAGGATCTGTATTCAGCGCGTGGAGTGTGAAGAGTGGGTTCACAAAGACTGCGCAGGCACTCACGGAGGGCTTCAAATGCACGGCTTTTTGCCCCACGGGCAGGGCCGAAATAAGACATTCGAGACGTTCCATATTTTTTTGTAACTTTGGAACCACAGGAACATAGTCATATTTGCGTACTGCAAGTCTAGTACACTAATGGACAGACAGACAGAACTTTATTTGCGTCCTCGGAAGAGCGTTCCTAAGGACCCCCGAGGGCATCGCCAACGACGCTGTCGGGAAGATTTGGTTCCCGACCACGTCGTTTTACAGGCTCGCTTCACAGGCTCCGTGGGCCACCCACTACTGCTTACAATCGACTTTGTTAACTGTTACGTCAACGTGATTCTGAGGACAATATAAGTAGCGCAGCTGTCGCTAAGGCGTGCAAGGCTGGATCATAGCCGAGCTGGGGGGCACGTTTCAGCTTCTCTTGTTAACCACGTGTACAGAATGCTTGGGCGGTGATTGAGCGTGTGCTGGTTTATGATAATGATAATTTTTTATCTATGACTCACGATCTTCTAATGTGTTTTTGCACTTTTAATAATCACTGGGTGATTAGTAATCACAGCAATAAGTGCCAAAAGTGTGAATAGCAACGATGTCCGTCTACGCTTTGTGCAACTATATATGAGTGTTTTCTGGGCTGCACATGTTCTTTCGTAAAAGAAAAAAAAAGAGCCAAAGATGGTATTTGTCGCAAACAAATGCTTGACGACCGCAAATGACTCTTTCCAGTTGTGCATCCTCTACGTATACAATAAGCGCCACAAAAAATATCGCTACAAGCGTCGTTGCTGTTAAACATCTGTCGACGTGATCCAGAATTTTGTAAATGTGATGCGTTTACGAGCAGGTTGTTCGCTGGTTGTTGCGCCATCATGTGGAGGCTTCAACTGACGTTTTTGCAAATACATGGCAACCAGAGAGATGGTAGGCAAGCATAGCAGTGACTCACATCATTTAAAAGAGCGATTAACAAAAGCGCGGACAGTGCTGTGTATGCAGAGAAGTCGAGTCAAGCAACCCCAATCACTGTTCCGGAATGAAAGCAATAAATATTGGGCTAAAAAGACAAAACTGGACAGATAATAACAGACATTTCATTCAAACGAAAGAAAGTTTGTCGGTGTTAAAGCTTGAAGTAAACATTTTTGTGCTTATGCGTCTGCTGCTACATGATACAGGGTGTCCTAAATATCACACAGCATGATTTAGAAAAAATGAACCTTGTTACGAAAAGGATGTCGTATGCGTATTGTTGCCAGTATATTTCGGTTGCCATTACTTAGCTTTCGTAAACTAGGTTTTTTTAATTTGTCGTAATTATGTTGCTATCTCGAGAAATACTCACCGAATAATTAAAAAATATATGAGATATATTAGGTACGTTCAAATGACATCTAACTGCACAATTTTCAAGAACGTACTAATTGCGTGTTCGCTTGTTCTGCCCAATTAAGTAAGTCTGGGAAATCTGAAACATGACAACTGAATAGACTGCAGCGCGCATCAAGAAGCAGTGGTCTTAAATGAAATGACTGCGACGTAGCAAGTCATAACTACGCTCTCACGTTTTGCAGGTGGAAGGAAGCATCGTTACGTATTATTTTTCATATTTGGCATGCTTTCATTATCAGCCAGAAAAAACTGGCACATAATTAGCATGGTGCTGAAAACAGAAAAACAGTGCAGCTGTATGTTGTTTGAACATATATATGTAAGCCTGGTTGATATATTAATGATTAGCAGAGTATCTGTGCAGTTAGAAGCCTAATTGGACTAATAAGCTAAACCTCATGAATGAAAAACCTTTAGTGCCTACTCAATAAACTGAGCACAATAGGCACTAGGTCTCTTTCACGTAACGGGGTTCTTTTTTTCTTTTTCGGAAGTCGTACTGCGTGATATTAGGGACACCCTGTAACCCTGTATAGATCTACTGAAACAAATTATTTCCGAATGTATCGAAGTATCTGCTGCGGCACCCGCCTGTTCGATGGAAGTGAAAATACTTGAGGTCCACGTACTTAGATTTAGGCGCACATTAAAAACCACAGGAGGTTGAAATTTCCGGAGCGCTACACTACGGCGTCTCTCATAATACTATCGTAGTTTCCGGAAGTTAAACCCCACAATTATTACAAATTAAGGGTATACGGTACCTTGTATATTGTATCTGTATCTGAAATACTTCTTGCTTGAGTATCTTGCATGGTATCACAATACAGTTTCAAGGCATGTTTGCCCAGCCCACAGATTCGTTGGTAGGGGCATTTCCAAATATAATTTTATTCAAGGCTAGCCTAACAAACTCCTATATTACCCACGTGTATTTTGTGTCTTTAGCATTCACCTTCTATAGCTTGTAGCAGAACTGTATTTGGGGAGACTTACAAATTGTTTAGAATGTGCTCAAATCAACATTACGAGACACGATGTAGTGTGAGACTAAATAATTTTGAACGAAGATTTGTAGAAGAATTGACATCTGGGCAAGTTGGTATCGGCTGAACATCTGCGTAGCTGAAAAGGAAAAAGATGAACACAAGCAAAAAAGAACACGAGAAGGTGCTTACTCAAAACTAGCTTTATTCGAAAAAAACGCATGTCAATAAGTGCTACAACTTACACTGACGGTCACATATATCGGTGACAATAATGCGCACATGCAGATAGCAAAACGAAACAAACAAGCAAAAATTCACACACATAGCTACTTTTATATTTTTGCGGCATGTTTCAATATTCTTAATCATAGTCGGATTTTTAATTATCTAAAGAACTGTGGTATCTGCAAACACTGACATGCACCAATGTTTTGGAGTGCGCTTCGAAACATGCGGGTGCTCGTTGTCTTCTTGTGGGTGCTCAGGTTTGGATAATGTAATATTTTTACAGGACCCGTTTGACCTATGTATACACACGAATGCCTATTCCACCCGGCACGAAAGGGGAAGTATGTTTAATTTTGCATCTACCCTCTCTAGCGCCTACAGCTTTCTGTACCAAGTTTTCTTCAATTGTTCCCCAGATTTTGAGAATTTTGTGAGAGGAAAAAAACTTTCAATTTTACCTGCCACTCACACTCTTCTTGAGATCGTGCGCCAGCTTTTGTGCTGTGCCGATGAGATTACCACAGTTTGTTGTTTACTCTCATGTCCTCATTTGTGATAAACGTGGCTGTTCCAAACAAGTCTGCATGCCGGTCTTTGCTGATACGATAATCCCTTACGTACACGGAAATCAGACTACTGAGGAGATTACTGAGGTATACTACATAAATAAAATAAAAATAAAGAACCATTCTTGTTAGCGTGCCCTCGTTGGCTCTACATCACAGTGAAATCGTTTCTTGATATAACATAGCAGTAAGGTACGTCATAATTTTGTTTGTATTTTTATTTTGCAATACGGAGGAACGAATTGCCTTAACCGACGCGTGCACGTGGTTGTGGTTTGGCCAAAGAAACAAAATTACTTAGTTTTGAATAGGAGCTGCCCTGCGCTCCTTTTTTTTCATGTTTTTCGTTTCTTCTGGCGCTAGCCTGCCATGATGTTGAGATAATATTGACCGTCTGGGATTTTCTAATGTGTACACGAATGTGTTTGCATATGGACCCATCGTAATGAGAGAAATGTTCATTGGACAAAGGAACCCTTGTGCAAACACTCTTTCTCAACTTGACAACATTGACTATTGTTGGTGCAATGCAATTTTAATGTGTGGCAGTTCTTGCCCCCCTCGTACTTCTTGAGCGGTATAGCAGTGGCGTTTTTACAACATACTCAGTGTGATCATAGTGCATTGCGCTCTTTTTATGTAACCGCTATGCCATACTAATTAATTGCATGCATTTCAACGATCAGTTTGATTTTGACAATAACTATTGCTTCATTTGTAATAACGGAGCCCTCATTATGTGCGTGGAATTTTGGGTCCAATAAATGTTTTGATAGCTGAAAATATTTAGAAATTATATACCGTATCTAGATTTAAACAAAACACGGTGTGAAGACAGGCAAATTCTACGAGATATTCTCAAGCACGGCAGCGTAGAAGACGACTTCGTCGAATCAATGAAACAGCTGCAGAGGTTCATCTAAGGACGAATTGTTTAGCATGGCCACAAAAGCAAATATTTTGTGAGAATTCACCGAGGACTGATGTCCTCGTTGAATTTTCACAAACTATTTCAAATAAGGTAAGCAGGCTCTCTGTCTCCACTGTTCGATTTCTAATAAAAACTAGACATTGAGGCCACTTATTAGCGGTTGGATTTATTGTACATATTGGTGATGGGTAAATGGTGAAACGGAAGATCGAGGAGTTGATGTTTGCAGATGACATAACTTTACTGGCGGGCATTGTATGAAATATGAGGTGCGGAAGATATGCGTGGCAACGAAGCAGCGTCTGCCTTCCTTTCAGCACAGGGGAATCAGCAAATGAAATCGTTAATGAGGACATCGGAATCGGTGTGATATCATTTTTACAGAAAGCCATTCTTATAGCGTCAATAAATTTAAGGTAAGAGTTAAAGCACAACAAAATACGCCAATGGAATCTAACAACAACAACAACAACAACAACA
>NC_051172.1:147675841-147778341 GCF_013339725.1 Rhipicephalus microplus | reverse complement strand
GTCTCTGTGCCGCAACCATGTCTCGGTCTGTCCTGTGGTCACGTCCCTGCAGCATTCTAAATGGCACACGTGCATGCCAGCAATGACTTACCGCGCTTAACGCGACTCTTGCAAGACGTGCGTCCGAGTAAGCTTTCCCCTTTTATAACCCCAAACGGGGCCGACCTTCGTGGCTCCGCTGGTGAACCGTGTGAATGAAGCTCCTTTCTTTCCCGTGTGGGGGTCTTCCGCGTTCGCCTTTGCGGAACCGATCGGCGTCGTTAGTTGACGGGTCGAGAACTCTGCGCTCTGCAGCAGCTGCATTAGTTGTGCCACACACAACACGCCGCTAATGGGCGCCTCATACTAACTTGTCCTAAAAAAAAGAAACAAAATCGGTTAACTGAATGTGAAGGATGCACAGTCCGGACGTGACCAGCCATTAGGTCCTTTTTAACACCACCGCACGCACTGCCACTGACAACAGAAATAAAGAAAGCCAAACAAAAGATGCTTTGAAAAGAAAAAAAGGAAGCGAAAGAAGCTGATGGCACAAGGAAATTCGAGATGCGACCGGGAAAGGACACGCAGCATCACGAAATCATAGACAGGAAAAAAAAAAGAGCCAGCGGCCGCAAGATGAAATAGACATGAACGGGAACTAAATATATAGAGAGAAATAATCAATCGTTCAGAGTGCAGTCGAAGCAAGGATTAAAAGTGAAAGTTATCGCTAAATGCACCCATTTCTCGAAAATAAAAAAAAAGGCTGTGGCTAGAATTTATACACTCATATAAACTTCTTAGAAAGGAAGTCTATCCCAATACAACAATCCATTGTAGATAAAAAAGAAAGAATGTTAGAAGGGGTGAGGCGCTAATTTATAGCAAAAATGTAACAGCTGTACCTTGCAGTATGAACATAGGGGGACTTATACAAAGAGTAACAGTATGAATAGCAACCTGACAGGAAGAGAGGTCGCATTTAAGAATTCAAACTGGTACCATGCACGAGAAAAATTCTGAAGCACTCAACTACGAGAATACAAGTGGGTTCCCATTAGGTTGCTAATTGAGTTAGGACAAAAAGCAAATAAGTGGCATAGAAACACTTAAAAGCGGTATTCCTTTCCTTCATCCCCCTCCTTTAAAAGTGCTAGAAAAAAATTGGTAGATCCCACGTACAGTGGTAACCAATGATATGCGAAGCACGAATGAGGAAGGTTTATTTCCCGCATTAAATTCAGCACAACGTTACGAGGCGGACGTAAATTATGCCGTACATGACTCTCATGTCATGATTATTATGTTTGGACGTGTCATTTTTGTCTTCTATTCGTGTCAGGTAATACCAAATTTGGTACATGTGAAGCGAGCGAAACGGCCGCCAGTGAATCATGAGCGTGGTATGTAGTCATGTTTTTACATGACACGCATAATGATTATAATGTTGGGACATTTCATTTACCTTGGACATCTCATTTATATGTGTAGCTAGCGAGGAGGCCGCAAGCGCATTGCAAGCATACCACACAGTCTTGTTCTACATGACACGCATGTCATGACCATCATGTTTGGACGTGTCGTTTGCCTTTGTATACCGTTCGTGTCAGTTAATTCCGAAATTGGTATATGTGTGAACCTAGCGAAACGCCCGTGAGAGCATCATGAGCATGGCATATACTAATGTCCTTACATGACACGCTTGTTATGATTATCATGTTTGAACGTGTCATTCATCTTCATCGTCTATTCAGGTCACGTAATACCAAACTTGGTATATGTGAAGCAAGCAAAACGGCCGTGAGTGCAATATGAGTGTGGCATGTAGTCACGTTTTTACGTGACACGTACATCAAGATTAGCCATGTTTGCACCAGTCATATACCATCGTCACCGACTCACGTCACGTAACGCCAAATCCGAATTCGGTATATGTGAAGGTAGCTAAATGGCCGCGAGAGCACTACAAGCGTACCATTCTGTCATGTTTTACATGTCTCGCATGTCATGATTATCATGTTTGGACGTGTCATTTGCCTTCGTCCGTTCACATCATTTAAAACAAATCTCGTATATATCTGAAGCTAGCGAAACGCCCGCGAAAGGATCATGAGCATGGCATATAGTGATGTTCTTACATGACACGCATGTTATAATTATCATGTTTGGATGTGCCCTTCATTTTCGTCGTTTATGCATGCCACGTAATACCAAATTTGGTATATGTGAAGCAAGCAAAACGGCCGTGAGTGCATCATGAGCGTGGCATGTAGTCCTGTGCTTAAAAGACACGCATATCACGATTATCATGTTTGCACTAGTGCCATTCCTTCGTCATCCATTCACGTCAAGTTATACCAAATTATGTGTACGCGAAGGTAGCGAAACGACCGCGAGCGCTTCATGAGCGTGGAATGTAGTCATGTTCTTACATGACACGCATATCATAATTTCCACGTGAGGGCCTGTCACTTATGTTCGTCACGCAGTCATGTCGAACTACAGCAGTTTTGAGATATGTCGTGTGAACGAAACCACCGCAAGAGCAGCAACACCATGAAATGTAAATCATAGCATTCAAGAGTTACATGTACTGATTTTCTTCTTATGACTAGTCACTTATGCTCGTCATACAGTCATGTTATGTCATACCAATGTTGGTATTGATACTATTATCGAAACAGCCAGGAAAGCTAAAAGTTGTAGGCGGATAGATAGATAGATAGATAGATAGATAGATAGATAGATAGATAGATAGATAGATACGCTGAAAGTCGACGAATTTCGCTAAGAAATTCTTCGCATTTAAAAACTTCCAGGAGAAGTGAATTCTAGACCTCCTCTTTTAACAGTGGTAGAAAAAGTACGCCATGACCCGCTAAAGGCAACTATGTGTAGATGCGAAGCAGCGGGTGCTAACGCTTACACTGGCGGCGACGTCGGGGCTGGTGCTCAGCGCGGCGTTGAGCAGTAGATGAAACTGGAGAGGGGCAAAGCACGCAGTGATGCCCCGTTGCTTCCTACTGGAACATGTCAATCGCCGCAAATGGTTAGTGAGAGACAGAAGTCACCAATTGGACACAGATACATGCAGTCTGCTTTTAGTTAATGCGCACGCTGCTGATTCTTATGGTTCAACAACGCACAGGCGAAATCACCCACCGGCAATACCTTGGAGGTCAAGATCCAGTGCCTACTAATACGAGGTGGCCACTGAGCGATTGTGCAGCGCGAGTGGTCGGTTTTTTAATCGAGAAACTTGCTAGCAGACGGCCCCGCCGCGGTGGTCTAGTGGCTAAGGTACTCGGCTGCTGACCCGCAGGGCGCGGGTTCGAATCCCGGCTGCGGCGGCTGCATTTCCGATGGAGGCGGAAATGTTGTAGGCCCGTGTGCTCAGATTTGGGTGCACGTTAAAGAACCCCAGGTGGTCTAAATTTCCGGAGCCCTCCACTACGGCGTCTCTCATAATCATATAGTGGTTTTGGGACGTTAAAACCCACATATCAATCAACTTGTTAGCAGACGCTCCGTGCGTGTGTGTTGCGAGCGAGAGAGGGAGAGCGTAGGGGAAGAGAGAGAAAGGAGGGGACGCGATGCGCAATGGGGGTGTCAACGTCGCTGGGATGGATGCCTAGAGGAGACGTCGCTGGATGGCTGACTATTACATTGGTGTTCCAGAGATTGGTGACTTCACTGAAAAAATGCAGACATGGGCAGAATATAATTATACTTTGGACGAATACAACATACATTTTGGGATTTGATAACAGTTTTGTTTGTACGCAGAGTATAGAAATATCCAATAATTAAACAAACCTTTAACTGAAGTTTTTCTTTAGAGCTGGTGTGTATGGCTACGTTAATCGGGACACTTTTTGGGATATATTGGAAGAAGCTTGTAGAAACGATGACGGCAGCTATTGGTATAGAGAGGTACCGAAGAGCTACACTCTGTATGAAAAGGGAGTGAACAAGTAGCGAAGATAAGGTCACCATCGTCAAGAGGCTGTAACAAGGATGTGGGTTGTCCCCACTCTTGTTCATGTTTAGAATCGTGAGTAGTATGCGTGACAATCAGCCTTGAAACTAAAACGACTTTACTTGAACCCTAAGCGGGGTGATTCGTAGTGGCCGCTAAACAAAGCGGAACGCGTGCCGGTGGTTCCACTAACCGCTGGCGCTTCCACCTCGCTAGTGTTGGTACAGCATGGTGGCTCATTGAGGGTCACTGGCCGCTGGCAACAGCGATAAGATGGGTGAGCCACGCATAGAAAGACAGTGACCTGTTTATAGCTGCTCGCAAAATACCGTTTTTCTGATCAAAACTGTGCGAAACACAAGCGAAGCGTTGTGTGCGTGCGTTTGCGTGTGTGTGTCAAAGATGAAATCAATATAGAGGTATATAAAGTAAAGAAACGGTGGTGCCCTCTGTTGCTCGTGAACGCTACAACAGATTGTACATCATCAAACGGTGATCTGTCATACGTTCGGCGTGTCGTAAAAACGAATCGGTGCTGGAAGTGAAGCAAGTTCATGGGAAAACGTCGCGATTTTTTCTTTTTTTAAATTTCTGACAATGACAGCATAGTATCGGTAGAATTGGGGTCTGAGACTACGTGCCGAATGCTCGGGTGTTTTCGATCATGGTAATGATAAAAATAGCATTGCAAAGGAGCAAATTTAGTTTTGAACTGCTGTACAAAAAGGCCGGCGTGGTGAGAGAGCCAAAGTCCTCCGTCTCTCTCTCTCTCTCTTTTTACGTACGATGTGCGTTATTTGTTGACAAGGAAGGGGGCATAGAGCACCCGGATGATTTAGGCGGACAGGAAGCTGAAGCTCGAAGACATAAATTCAGTGTGACAAAATGCGGATGTATGATATTCAGTGACAGCTATATATGATCAAGCTGCATCGATAGAGAGCTAGGAAATACCTACAGTCGGATACAAGTCGGGAAAGGCCCCTCCCACACGACCAAAGCGCACGGAAGTCGATCGTCCTCGCTACACAAGAAATAGTCCCGTTCATGCAATGGGCCTTCCCCAGGAACGTAGTGCGCGCATGCGCGCTGCCCTCGAGGGAGCACGCGCCATTACTTTTGATGGCCAAAACGTGACGGCAGGTGAGGTCGAAGCGACATCTGGGGTCAACATGCAAATATTTCTCCCAAAGAGAGGAGTGAATGCAGGCCTCCGAGATTGCCTAGCGGCGTGCGACAGGCAGTAGTGGAGTTCAAGGGCCACCATTTTTAATTTCGATGATTTCTAGTTGAGGTGCTCTATGAACTAGGAAAAGTCCCTTGGACAATGTTGTTCGAAGTGGGGTCCGGCCGATGACGTCAGTTTTCAGTGCGCTCTAAGGAGGATAGAAAATACTGCAGTTGGAACCCTTGCAGCACATTGCTGGCATAGGTGTAGTCAAGGTTTACCCCTGATTTGTGCCGGAAACACGCTCTTTCCAAATGATATTCGACTACTTAAATAGTGGGTTTGCTTTTTTAGTGTAATCGCTAGGTGAATCCCCCTACCACGAAGTATGCCAGAACGTTCTCGCAGACTTGGTGCCTTAAGGTGGTATGCATGGGATTATTGGTCAGCTGCCACCTCGTAATAAGGTCCCGTGCTATGTGAGCCAATAGGCAAAAATTAAAAGCAAATTGGCAGATCCCATTCATAGTGCGAATCGATGATATGCGAAGCACGAGCAATCAAGGTTGAATATTCACATTAAAATCAGCACAACGTTAAGAGGTGGACGTAAATTATGCCGTGCATCACTCCCATGTCATGATTATCATGTTTGCGCCGGGAATTTGTGTTCGTCGTCCATTCACGTCACGTAATACCAAATTTGGTATATGTGAAGCTAGTGAAAAGGCCACGAGCATGCTATGTGCGTAGAATGTAGTTATGTTTTACTTGACACGCACGTAATGATTATCATGTTTGTACCTGTAATTTACTTTCATCGTCTATTCACGTCAGGTAATACCAAAGTTGATATATGTGAAGCTAGCAAAACGGTGGCGAGCACGATATAAACGTGGCATGTAGTCAGGTTTTATATGTCACGCATGCCATGATTAACATGTTTGGACGTGTAATCTACGATCGTCGTCCATTCACGGCGCGTAGTACAAAATTAGGTACATGTGATGTTAGGAATTGAAGCGGCCATGAGTGTGGTATAGGCGTAGAATGTAGTCACGTTTTACATGGCACGCATGTCGTGATTATCATGTTTGGACGTGTCATTTACCTTAGTCGCCCATTTACGCCCCGTAGTACCTAATTTGGTATATGTGAAGCTAGCGAAACGACGTCGAGCGCACCATGAGCGTGGTGTGTAGTCTTGCCTTACATGACATGCATGTCATCATTTCGACGTTAAAGTCTGTCACTTATGTTCGGCATGCAGTCATGTCATACCATGCCAGTTTTCCTATATGTCATGTGAATGAAACCACTGCAAGAGCTGCAACACCATGAAATGTAATTGATGGATTTGAGGGGTTTAACGTCCCAAAACCACCATATGATTATGAGAGACGCCGTAGTGGAGGGCTCCGGAAATTTCGACCACCTGGGATTCTTTAACGTGCACCCAAACCTGAGCACACGGGCCTACAACATTTCCGCCTCCATCGGAAATGCAGCCGCTGCAGCCGGGATTTGAACCCGCGACCTGCGGGTCAGCAGCCGAGTAACTTAGCCACTAGACCACCGCGGCGGGGCAACACCATGAAATGTAAATCATGACATTTATGACATACATGTCAAGATTTTGATGTTCTGACTAATATGTTATGTCGTCATACACGCATGTTATGACATGTGATGTTTGATATACGTAGATACCATTATGGAAATAAACAGGATAGCTGAAAGTCGTAGGTGGCTAGATAGATAGATAGATAGATAGATAGATAGATAGATAGATAGATAGATAGATAGATTCGGTCAAACTTGCCGAAATTTGCTAAATACTTCCCATTTAAAAAGTGTCTTACACTCAATGGCAACAGGTGGCGCTGACTGACTGTCCCACAATTAAATTCACATAATTAGCCTCGAAAGCGGACGGGGGGATGGCCACCATGGTAGCTGACTTGGTAGAGCATCAGACGCGTTATTCTAAGGTTGCAGGTTTGGTGCCTGCTCACGGTAAATTATCTTTTAGTCCACTTTTCTTTCTTCACAGTTACATTATCGTCATTTTGAACAATGTCTTCCATACTTTGCTTGGCATGATTGTTAGTTTGCAATACTATTGCTATGGGGTCGTGACGTAGATGAATGTAGCAGGCTGAATGTTCAGATGAAAACTGTTTATTTGGCCAAAGTTGTGGCCGGTAAACGGAACGTCAGATTACAGTAACACACCGCTCCTGATAGCGGTGAACAGAGGGTCGGCCGTCGATCAACTGACCTGCGGTGAAGTGCGTTGGCATTTTATACGCGTGTGAAGAAGAAATGCCGCGGACTTGTAGAGTTTGATATGACTTTTGTGAAAAAGAATACGAGCATCTTGTGGCACAGGTTAATGAGAGAAAAAGAACCATGGAAATACAGACGAGAGGAAGACACGAAGAGGAAAGGCAGGAAAGTTAACCAAGCAATGACTTTTTCGGCTACCCTACACGTGGGGTGGGGGTAAGGGGAACTACAGGAAAAACCCAACATACCAAAGGGGAAGAGTAATGCCACAGCAACGAAACACAGCGTTTCGAGCTTGCAATAGGTACGACGAGGTTAGACACCTGGGGAAAGGCTCCCGGACTTATGTTTGGGAATTCAAGGCTATGCCTGAAGTCAGAGGTGCAATTGGGACTGAACGTGAATCAATTGATTGATATAATTGTGGGGTCCCGAAAACCACGACGTCAAAACAGAGGTCTTGTCGCAGAGATTGAGACACCAGAAGCAGGTTGATCTTTTTAATTAGAACGCGCCAGCGAGTTTTTCTTTTTCGTCCACTTCGTAGTCCTTCGTGGCACACGCAAAACTGTCATCGTCTTTCTGGAGCAAGCACGTGACAATATTCTGCATGTTCGTCTTTTACTAGAACCGGCATACATAAGTAATTCTAAGGACGGTGGCGCTTATCACGATGCACTTACCATGCAACGCTTTCACGAAGAAGCGAGTGCTTCCAACGCTTTACTAAGACGACACGGTGGTGGCACCTACCCGTCACCTTGAGTTTTACTTCTTATCACGTCTGAGACGGACGCCCATGCCCGTCTCAGGGCCACACACTTTGTTTTCCAAAAAGAACTGCGAGATGGCGGTCATGTCTCACGCATGACGTGACTTGATGCGCTCGTTCGCCTCCGCTGTACGCTCGAGGCACTCTAACGCAGCGCCTCCGGAAAGCATTCACTAATTTTCTTGCGCAGAACATCAAATAAATGTTTTGTTCACTCTCCCCACGCAAGACTATCGTCTTTCGACGACATTTGCAGATTAAATGCAGATACGGGGGCAATATTTTATTTCATCATTTTTTTCAGTTACACGATTTTACAGGGAATCACGTCTTGGAATTCAAGAGATCTATAAAATACTACTGCGTTCCCGAACCAGGATTAACCATTTTGCGCCGTGCAGCTGCTTTAGTGAGGCACAAAGCTGACACAGGCTGGGGAAGTTACGGCAGTGATCGGTGTCGCTTGCGTTGCCGAAATCAACGGGCACCGCGGCTCACCATATCAATAGGCATAACGAATGACACTGGGTCATTGTCCCAGTGAAATTTCTTACGTGACAGGAAACTAGAACTACAATCTCTACACTTTGAGACTGATCTTACGCTCAAATATTAATGTCATTGTTCGCACTTATCTCCTTCAACTCAACGCCCCGAACATTGAAATCTTAAAGTAAAGGTCCGTGTATTTACCATCTGAAGCTCTATAAAAAGGTAAATGTTTGTAGAGGGAAGTATTGAAGAAAGCGCGTAAACTTATATAGTGTTTATTAGGGCAAAAGCCTTTATATGTCTCGAGAAAAGCTTCACATGACAAAAAACCTGCATGCGCACAAAAAAAAAAAAAAAGACACCAACACCGAAAATTCGTAGATTCTACGCACAGTGGGAATCGATGACATGCGAAGCACGAATGAGGAACGCGGAATCGTCCCATTAAAATCAGCAATACGTTACGAGGCGGACGTAAATTATTCCGCACATGACTTCCATGTCATGATTATCATGTTTGCGCCCGCTGTGTTTGCGCCGGCAGTCGTCTCGTAATACCAAGTTAGGTATTTATTTTATTTATTTATTTATTTACAAAATACTGTCAACCCTCCTTGAGGGTTATTACAGGAGTGGAAAGGATACAAACATTATACAAGCAAGGCAATATAGTGGCAATACAAGAAGAGTACATAAGAAACGCGCGATCATGATAATAAGTAATGTATACATCATACAGGCATAGTTGCCTTGAACCAAATGATGAAGAAAATAAAATAAAATGTTAGAGTGTGGATGCTTTCTCCCGAACGCAATTAGGTTAACACCTGGAACTTGGGAGCACAGACATGAGTTTTTCAACGCTTTCTAAAAATTTTTGAAGTGTTGGCTGTGCTACAGTATCTGGATATCTGGTATATGTGAAGCTAGCCAAACGGCCAAGAGCACGCTATGAACGTAGCACGTACTCACGTTTCACAGGACAAGTATGTCATGATTATCATGTTTGGACGTGTGATTTATTTCTGTCGTCCGTTCACGTCACGTAATGCCAAATTTGGTATATGTGAAGCTAGCGAAACGACTGCGAGCGCATCATGAGCGTGGCATGTAGTTATGTTCTTACTTGACACGCATGTCATCTGTGTCACGTTTGCACCAGCCATATGCCTTCGTCATCCATTCACGTCACGTAATACCAACTTTGGTATATGTAAAGCTACCGCAACGACCATGAGGGTATCATGAGCGGGGCATGTGCTCATGTTCTTACATGACAGGCATGTTATGGTTATCATGTTTTCACCAGTCATATACCTTCGTAATCCATTCACGTCACGTAATACCAAATTTGGTGTATGTGAAGCTAGCGAAACGACCGCGGGCGCATCATGGGCGTGGCATGTAGTCATGTTCTGACATGGCGCGCATGTTATGATTATCATGTTTGTTCCAGTCATATACCTTCATCATACATTCACGTCATGTAATACCAAATTTGAAGCATGTGAAGCTAGCGAAACGGCCGCGAGCGCATCATGAGCATGACATGTAGTCATGTTCGTAAATGACACGCATGTCATGATTATCATGTTTGCACCAGTCATATATATTCATCATCCATGGCCATCGTCACCTAATACCAAATTTGGTGTATGTGAAGCTAGCGAAACGACCGTTAGCTGATCATGAGCATGACATGTATTAATGTTTTTACATGCAATGCATATCATGATTATCATGTTTTAACCAGTCATATATCTTCACAATTCATTCACGTCACGTAATACCAAATTCGGTCTATGTGAAGCTTGCGAAATGACCATGAGCGCATTACATGATATGAATATCATTATTTCCACGTTAGGGTCTGTCACTTATGTTCGCCATGCATGTCATACCATGCCAGTTTTGCAATAATTCATGGCGACAAAAACAGCGCAAGAGCATGACTTGTAAATCATTATATTCATTGCATATATGCCATGATTCTCATGTTAAGACTAGTCATTGATGCTCGTCCTAGTCATGTTATGTGATACCAATTTGGTATAGATTCCATCATCAAAACAGCGCTGGAAGTCGTAGGTGGCTAGATAGATAGATAGATGAGTGCGGCCGAAGCTGCCGAAGTTCGTTAAGAAATGCTTAGCATTTAAAAATAGTCGACGATACAGAGCACCTTTTGTACACTAATACTAGAGAACTGTAAGCCGTCCCTAAATATTGCTGTGGTTAGGTAAAATGGTTCGCCATTTAGAGTACCTGGTACTCTACTATGGGAGAGCATAAAGCCGTCCCATGGGCCGTCAAAATTACTGGCTCAGCACAGCTATGATGATGTGCTGGATAACCATTCCCATTATTTGCAGTTCGCTGTCCTCTCTCTGTGTGTGTGTGTGTGTGTGTGTGTGGCAGGTGGTAAAGAGATCCACAATAGTGTCACTGGTTTCGAAGCAAGAATTAAAACGACCTGATAAGTTTGAGTGGTATCCTGACACCATTGTTCAGCCAAGCGTGACAATTTTGATAGTTACAACAAACTTTTAGTAATAATACACGTAGTTGTCATAAACTGTCACTTTTCAACCTATTGTTCTGCCGAGAAACGCGCCCCGCCCTTTTCTCGCTTACCTTAGTGCTGGTTTGGGCATGAAAAGACGTATGAAACTAAAAAATTCACTAAAACATCGCTCAGTGGTAGCAATACGAGAACAATTCATGCTGGCTACCCTGTGCTACCTAGGAAATTTAGAGTGACCTAGAATAGGGGGAGCATATAATTTCATACAGTAATACTTATAGAGGAATCTGGCGCTGCGATTGTGTACCCCCTTGGCAATGATGGAAAGTACAAGCTCCGGGTTGGATAGGGTTAGCTAGTGAACTGTGTATAGACCTTTCTTTTACAGCTTCAGTTTCGTTCTTTGCGGAGCGCGGTTAGTGGGTGCGGTAAAACGGGCTGAAGCAGTGTCTTTGTCAATCGAATAGACTGACAACCACTAGACCTCCTTATTTGCTGCGACGTTAGAGCATTGCGAGTCGTATTTGACAGTTTAAACCACTGCGCCTAGATGTAGCGTCTCATTCCAGTGCAGGATATTTCCTCGTGTTCATCTTTTTCACGAGCGCGTCTGGCATAAACTCGTTTTAAATTGACTGCAAAGCGATGACGAAGCTGAATAGACACACCGTCAGGCTCCGCTGACTCGATTTCACAACAAAACCAGAGGTGCATTGCAGGCAGACCACTTGTACAGATGCACCTAGCACCGCAGAAGACAAAACGATAAGTGTTTCTCACCTGATACTGCGCTGTTATTTCCATACATTGATAATGCATACCTTTGAGAGAAAAACAAGCATGTTTGTTTTTAAGTGTTGTTAAAAAGAATGGATTGTATCTTGGTTTCAAATCTGGAACGCAATGAACAAGCGATGCGTACCCTGGTGATTATATTTGTCCGTGTTTCACTTCTACGCCAAGGTTACAAAAACTTTTTGCGCGAAAGTTTGCGTACATAAAAATGAAGCAAGTTTCAATTTAATATAACTTTACATTACTTTGTTTTGCACTCAAAAAAGAAGCGTCGCTAATCTCAAAAACATGATAAATCCGAAGCAGATCCGAAGCCTGTACTTCTCATCATTTCCATGCGGGTACAAGCGCCACTGAAGGAGCCCGCGTTGACAGTAGCACCAGATTCCACTCTTTTAAGAAAGAGTGGAATCTTAAGTGGTTCTTAAGGGGAAAATAAGAGAAAAGTGAGCCCCGTAACTGTCTGCATCAGGTGCGACACGTCAACAGTAGCTCACAAAGGAGGGGGGTAAGGAGGGATTAAAAAGAATAGGCTTAAAAGGTATATATAAAGAGAGAGGAAGGAGAGAGCGAGGTGCAGAGACAGGGAGCGACGGTAGTAAAGAGAAGATAGGAAAGATGGACACGGTCGCAGGAGTCCGAGGACGGGGCACCACTCGACGAGAGCTCTTGTCGGTGTCAGGAGATGGCGTAGGGCGAGTCCAGTTGGCCAGAGCTGCGCTGTCGTCGGAGATCGCGAGGGCACAACCGGTCGGCACGAAATCCAGCATGCGAGTGCCCTTCCACTCTAGGTATTATTGTATGAAACTCTAGGAGGAGTATCCAAAGCGTCGCGCCAATACATGGGAGGAGCGAGGGCCTTTCGCGGTGAACTCTGGCGTCGCGGTGCTGCCGTACCGGACCCGTGGGCTTTCTGCGGCGTGAAGGCCGCGTCGAAACAGCGGGCGTCGGCTACGCGCGCATTATTTCGACGGCTATTAGCCGACGTTGCGGTAATATGGACAAAATATATTATTGCGCCATTCCATCAATATACTGAGTTATCACCCACACAATACGTTTGGTAGCTCTGCAGCAGGAATCTTGTATATTTTCTTTTAACTGTTTTATCACTGCAATCATCCACACGCGCCCGCTCAAAGAACAAATTGTGCGCACACCAATTATGAGCGAAGGTAACCAGTTCAGTTTCACGTGGGATAATGATTGTAAACGTGCAGCAGAAGTGAAGGGAGCTGCAGATCTCAAAGCTAACCAGGAGACGTATAACGCGGTACGATGTGGGTTTGGTAGCCATCCAGCCCGTTCTGAGAGCGTTCTAAACTGTCTCGTCAGTGCGAAACCCCCCCCCCCCTCTTTTTTGTCTTTGAAAAACGAGCTCTTTTTTCTTCATTGTGCTCCAGTGATCAGCCGTTTCTTCGTATGTTCTCCCTGCCTCGCCTTAACGCGCACTTTGACACACCTATATATATGCACGTAATAAATGGATATCTCATGGTAACGCGCTTGCACACTTCATATAATTCTTTTTACTTCGTGCAATCGACTTGCTTAAATGGCAGCGTTCTTATCTCTGCTGTTTCAAGCATTTTCGTGCGAAGCGGGATGTCTCTGTCAACTTGGTTGCGGTACCAAAAGTAGAAAGTAACTCGCTTAACTCTCGAGCCTTGTTCTCTTGGTAAAGTTATGGCATTACTAAGTTGACATGTTTGTTATTCGCGTAATGACTAGTAGTAATAATATGGTGTTTGGCGTGCAACCTCACTCTCTTCAGCTAGAAATAAATCTGACGGTGAGTGGTCTGATCATTAGTATCCGCCAGTTCAAAATGTGGTGATCAGCAACACCAATCTCAAGGCTTAGAACTGCGATATATTTTAGAGAAAGGACCGCATAGGTAAAGCACAAGAAAACAAAATAAAACAAGCAAGGCCTCTTTTGCATTCGCCTGAATCGACTCGACGTCAAAAGTCACGTTCATATTTGTCTTGAACCCCGCCCTCCGAATGCTTGCTGCGCCTAATGTGGTTTCGCAGAGCCTCAATGATCGAAGGCATTGCAATGTAACAAATGCAACCAGCAACTTGTGGCGAGCAAATTATGCGAGATTGAAAGGCGGCTTTCGACGGTTGAACTGCGGACTAACTCGGTTGCTGACATTGAGAAGGAATTGCAGGTCACGAATGAAGCTATGGGCAGCATCACTCAAACAAATGACGCGTTGGTGTCCCGTCTAAACGACCTCGAGGACAGAGCCCGAAGGTGCAACTTAGTGTTTTTTGGTATGCCCGATAAAATGAGACCTGGCAAGCTACTGAAGAGGCACTTACCAACTTGCTCTAAAGTAGCCTAGGCACCGAGTTTGACCCGAATGCAGTAGAAAAGGCCCATCGTTTAGGTGGTCCATATATACGCGAGAAAACTAGACCAGTGATAGTAAAATTTGCAAGCCTTAAAGCAAAATAACTTGTGCTGGCACGTCGATCTAAGTTGAGAAGTCATAACGTCTCTGTATTGGAGGACTACTGTCAGGCTACAAGAACAGCGCGCAAGATGCTGCACAATTATGCAAAATCATTGCCTGGCTGACCCGCTTTTCAGCTTCGTTACGACAAGCTCGTTTTTAACCACAGAAACTATTCTTATGAGGATTACGCAGGCATTGTTCGCGAGACTACTGCGCATTCTCGCAGTAATGGCAGCGGATCCCGCATCGAAAATGGAGCGCACTCAACTTCCGATCACAGCCATGACCTTCACGCACGTTCATTGCGTGATGCCGCACTTTTGTCACGTGCGCGGACATCTAATGCCTCCTCATAACAATCAGCAAGGGGAAGTGGCAGTATCGTATCACGTCCTATTTCAGTGCTCTACACGAACATCCGTAGTATAGTGGGAAAGCGTGACGCTTTTGACGCTATTATCGATTCTTGTGAAGCCGACGTGATTGCCGTGACCGAGACTTGGTTGAATGCTCATATTTGCGATAACGAAATTTTCACTATTTCCAAATTGTTGAACATTTACCGCCACGATAGAGATGGGAGACAAGGTGGTGGTACTTTGCTTGCCATTTCGAAGCGCTTCAAGTCCTTTCTTATAAACGTGACGCCTACATTGGAAGTGATATGGTGCGAGTTGGTTGTGAATAATAAAAATCTTGTTCTTGGCGTCTGTTACCGCCCTCCAGATACAGATATCAGCTTTGTTCAGGAGTTTCACGATAACATTAATGAAATTAGAATGCGGTACCCATCTTCTTCGATAACTATTCTCGGCCACTTCAACTATCCTACCATAATGTGGGCGTCATCGTTACCAGACGTCGTACCATTTTCTTCAAATGTCCAATGTTTTCTAGATACTTACAACATGTTTAATTTTACGCAGATGGTGAATAACCCAACTCGCGTCTCCAATTCTTCATCGCACATTCTTGACTTGATTCTTACAACAATGCCCGACAACATTCATGCACTAAACTCACTTCCTGCTCTCAGCGATCACTGCCTGCTACATTTTTACATACGCAACAGCATGCCAACTGCTATTAAGAAACGCAAGGTTATCTATAACTACAATGCTGCAAAGTTTGAAGCAGTGAACCACGAACTCTCTCTATTTTACGACGCTTATCTACATGGCTTTGATAATAGAACCGTCCAGAAAAACTGGGATCTGTTTGTTAACAAAATCTACGAACTTACTCGCACCTTTGTTCCCTCAAAGTCTATACCTGTGAGCTTTTGCTCACCCTGGTACAATACATACTTAAAGCGACTTTCTAACAAAAAGAAACGCTTGTTTCGTGCTGCGAAACTCCAGAGTACGGAGGAACGCTGGCGCTCCTACGAGAGTGCTGCGCGAGTTCACTCGTCAGCAGTTTCGGATGCTAAGGCTAACTTTCTCTCTAACACTCTGCCATCAATGCTTGTCAGCAACCCTAGAAAGTTTTGGAAAACTATCACAAATACCAACGACTGTGAAATTGTACTTGTTGACTTGGACGGCCTTCCCCTATCTTCCGAGATGTGTGGAGCACGTCTGAACGAAAATATTGTCCGGAACTTTCCAGTATCGTCCACTTCTGCTACCATCTCTTTACCAGCGTCCAACTATCCATCAATGTCTGTTATAGTGACTGAGGCTCACGGAATCGTAAAACTAATTGAATCACTCAGAGTGTTCTCTGCTTGTGGTGTTGACAATATAAACGCAAGAATCCTTAAAGAAACTAAGCATGCCTCATCTATGTTCCTGTGTAAAATATTCCAACAGTCTTTGAATGAAGGTGTGGTGCCACGCATTTGGAAAGAGGCAAAGGTGGTTCCGCTACACAAATAAAAAAAACAAGCATTCTGTTACTAATTACCGACCTATTTCACTTACTTATATACCATGCAAACTTTCGGAGCAATAATCTTCTCTAACTTGGTCACCTTTCTAGAATCAAATTAGTTCTTTAGCACGTCACAGCATGAATTTAGGAAGTCATTCTCATGTGAAATGCAGTTGCTTTGTTTTACCCATTCGTTACATATCATTCTAGATCGGAGTTCACTGGTCAACTGCTTTTTTTTAGACTTTTCGAAAGCTTTTCACAAGATTAATCATCACCTACTACTATATAAGCTTAGGACCCTTAATATTGATGGCGGCATTCTTGCTTGGATCAAGTTTTTCTTAATTAATCACTCACATTTCGTTGTTGCGAACAACTACAGCTCACACTCTTCTCCAGTTACTTCTGGTGTGCCCCAGGGTTCTGTGTTGGGCCCTTTACTATTCCTTATTTATATTAACGATTTACCCGATGTTGTAACTTCGATTCACCTTTTCGCCGACGACTGCGTTGTTTACCGAGAAATTTCATATAACTCCGACGCTAGTTCTTTGCAAAGTGACATTAATAGTATTGCCAGTTGGTGTTGAACTTGGCACATGAACCTCAACACTAACAAATGTAAAGTTTTGCGTATCTCACGAACTACCGGACCCCCTGCTAACTACATCTTAAATGACGTTGATGTAGAGTCTGTAACTTCGTATAAATACTTGGGGATTCATATAACATCTGACTTGAACTGGAAACATCATATTACCTATGTTATTAACAATAGCAACCGTATGCTAGGGTACCTACGACGCAACTTTAGCCGTGCCCCTCAAGCCGTGAAACTAACAATGTATAAAACACTAGTTCGTCCAAAACTCGAATATGCATGCTCCATTTGGGACCCTTTTCAACTGAGCTTAACTCACTCGCTTGAAATGATACAGAATAACGCAGCACGCTTCATTCTATCTAACTACCATCGCACTAGCAGGGTTACGTCAATGAAACACAGCCTTTCACTACAGTCACTTGAATCACGTCGCAAAGGATCTCGTCTCAGACTTTTTCACAAGATATTCAATCATCCCCTTTTGAAAGCTCAGTTCATTACCACTCCTGCCTTTTACTCAGCTCGTTTAGATCATCAACACAAGGTACACGTCATTAGCTGCCACACTAACACTTTCCATCATTCCTTCGTCCCACGCACATCCAACGACTGGAACCACCTTCCCTCGGACGTGGTTTCCATGTCAAATTATGATTTGTTTTCTTCTACAATACAGGAGTACTTACGTGATGACGCGTGAAGTGTATATTGTACATTTATATTATTGTACTCTGTTTCCCTCATGTTTTTGATGGTACTTACACATACATTCAGTGTATTGCCTAACATCAAATTTACATGTCTTGTAATTTTTATTCTTTTGATGCTACTATGTTTGCTCTTGTCTATAGTTTATTATCTTTTTTGTACCCCACTCCCCTCTGTAAAGCTATGTGCGATTGAGGGTAAAATAAATGAAATGAAATGAAATGTTTGTGCATATGCCACCTGGTTTTGCATGACCTCTGTAATTGGGCCACGGAGGTAACGCAAAGTGACTGTCAGGTGATGACATCATCATAAGACACGCAGAATGAAGAAATGTTGCCATCAGAAATTTTATTCATCTGAGACGCCATCACGACATATTTTTCGCATCATACATGTTAATGACGCGGGTCACTGGAGGTTAGATCTCCTGTTTGATGAGGCAGCAAGGATTTCGCCTTAGGAAAAACAGGACTAGTTAAGTTAATCAATAACAATGCACCGCCATGTATATGCCTCAGTTCATCTTACGAGCGATCACCCGGAAACAAACGTGATAATCACTGTCACCCAAATGACCGTCGTACACAAGAGGCTTGATCTACCCATCAGCCCTCTCTTTATATCTATTAAGGAGATGAAAGATACTCTGCGTCAGTTAATGGAAAAATGTTTAGCTTTGTCGCAGTACTATGTACGCAGCCTAAGGAAAAAAAGAGAGAAGGTTGTAGTCATATTTTACATGACATGCATATCATGATTATCATGTTTGGACGTGTCGGCTACCTTCGTAGTCTGTTCACGTCACGTGATGCTAAATTTGGTTTATGTGGAGCTAGCGAAATGGCCGCGAGGGCATCATGAGCGTGGAATGTAGTCACGACTTACATGACAGGTATGTCATGATTTGCACTTTAGACCTATGTTTGCCATGTAGTCATGGTTACCATACCAGTTTTGCAATATGTCATGTGAACGAAACCACAACAAAAACAATAAGACTATGAAATCTGAATCATGACATTCATGACATATATATAACGATTTTTGCGTTATGACTAGTCACTTCTGCTCATCATACATTCATGTTATGCTATACAAAATTCGGTATTAATGCCATTATTGAAACGGCCAGGAGAGCTTGAAGTCGTAGGCGGCTAGATAGATAGATGAATAGACAGATAGATGGACAGATAGATAGATAGATAGATAGATAGATAGATAGATAGATACATAGATAGATAGATAGGTAGATAAGCTCAAAGTCGCCGAAGTTCGCTAAGAAATGCTTCGCATGTAAATATAAAAAAAACAACGTTCAGTTGCATCGGCTTCAAGATTTCAAGTCAAGCGGAAGTCACAGAAAAGGGAGTGGACAAAGGATTGGCCATGTTACAATACGGCAAATTAAGATAGCAGTGAGTTAGTAACGAAGCTGGCTTACTGAGACAAAATTAGTTAATATTGGTTATACGATGAGAAATGTTGCAAACTGAATCAGCACTGCCTAACATTGTGAAAGTAAAGTAATTAAAGATAGTGAATTAAACATGAGTGACAGTTCACTGCAGTGAGAGGTTATTAGAGAGCATTTGACGTCGATAATATGTTGCATGGTAAAATAGCCACACCAGATGGCTTTCGTCGTGGAGTCTTTTTAGGTGAATGCAGGAGGGGACCCTGTGAGCCTTGTTTGTAAACAGCCAAATACCTGAAGACTAAACAAAAAAGTGTTTGTGATTGCCGACTCAACATACGTTATGATGATTTATACACACAGCTTTCGGAAAAACTAAGCACCACTTCATTTGATCACATGATTCAACTTTTCAGCATCATTTTAGAGGCAACAAATGGTATTGCAGATAAATAAATAAATAAATAAATAAATAAATAAATAAATAAATAAACAAATAAATGTATATATATGTAGGTATATCTTAAGTCCACGCGGTTGCCTATGCTACTTCAGTTATATGGCTGGAGCCATTCCTACGAGTCTTCCTACAAATATTTGCGAAATAATGGCATGAAATAGCAATGAATGAAGAAGGTGCAGTTAGGTTTGCGTGAAAAAACAAAGAAAATTTTCCATTTAATGGAAGGAGGCATCCGCAGATATTTCAAATTTTTATTGAAATAGCTTACTTCAGTGAGAGTAGCTTACTACTCTCACTGAGGCTTTTTACTGCCCGTCTTGGTCGATATCTAAATGTTTGTATGAAAAACAGTATTTACTCAAAATAGATCATTAGGCACACTACTATATATCGCTGTGTATTTAGTAGAAGTCGGATGTAAAGGCACAAAAAATTGAGTTTTAGGCACCAAGAATTGTCAACCAAACACCGTTTTAGGCATCCAAAACCATAAATATAGACAACAGAATGAACGTTCACAAAAAAATTCAAATTTTAGACGAAATACGTACTGGACCTGTGGTGGTCTAGTGGCTAAGGTTCTCAGCTGCTGACCCGCAGGTCGCGGGTTCGAATACCGGCTGCGGCGGCTGCATTTCCGATGGAGGCCGAAATGTTGTAGGCCCGTGTGCTCAGACTTGGGTGCACGTTAAAGAACCCCAGGTGGTCGAAATTTCCGGAGCCCTCCACTACGGCATCTCTCATAATCATATGGTGGTTTTGGGACGTTAAACCCCACATATCAATCAATCAATGAACCTGTGTCTACGACAGGAAAGCCAAAAGAAATTTGCAAGTTCATGATAGTTTGAAGAAGCCATGGAACTTTTCCCCGCAGGTTTTTCTGAACACGGTCTCTCCTTTTATTGCCCACCATGGCGAGCTAATTCTTCAACGTCGAATAAAGACGCTCCTGGGTCTCTTTCTTTCCGGCATAATTTAGAAGGGCCACGCAGGAGCAAATAGCCAAACCACTAATAGGACAGAAGAATATTGTAGCCTCGTATTAGCCATGTCTAATCACACAGGGTTAGTTTCTTCTCTGTTTGTGGACACACTAAAGGGCCCTCAACCAGGTTTGAGCATACATAGCAGTCAATAGAAATGCATGCACTGGGCACTTACAGTTTCCTCCGCCAAGATTTGCGATGCTATAGTATACGCGCCCTGCTATGAGTTGAATTGTCAAACAGAATGGCGCTTGCCATTCCGCTCATGGGGGCGCGCCCAACATGAAGTTGCCGACATACAACAGGGAATGGTTCTACGTACCTCATTGATTGATTTGATTTGTGTTATTTAACGTCCCAAAACCACCATATGATTATGAGAGACGCCGTAGTGGAGGGCTCCGGAAATTTCGACCACCTGGGGTTCTTTAACGTGCACCCAAATCTGAGCACACGGGCCTACAACATTTGCGCCTCCATCGGAAATGCAGCCGCCGCAGCCGGGATTCGAACCCGCGACCTGCGGGTCAGCAGCCGAGTACCTTAGCCACTAGACCACCGCGGCGGGGCGGTTCTACGTACCTCAAAGTAGCTAATCGGTTTTATTGATTGATTGGTAAGTGAGGTTTAACGTCCCAAAACCACCATATGATTATGAGAGGCGCCATAGTGGAGGGCTCCGGAGATTTCAACCACCGGAAATTTTTTTAACGTTCACCCAAATCTGAGCACACACACGGGTCTACAAATTTCCGCCTGCATCGGAAATGCAGCCGCCGCCGCCGGGATTTGATCCCGCGACCTGTGGGTCAGTAGCCGAGTACCTTTGCCACTAGACTACCGCAGCGGGGCAAATGAGCTTATCTGTGCAATCTGTTGCATGAAGGTTGATAGAAATATTGGAACATAGAAGCAGAATCTGTTTACAATTTTTTCCCACTTTCTTATTAAGCAGAATGCGAGACTAAGCTGCCTCTATTTCGTTTGCATTGGTGTTCTCGCCATTCTGGCTTCGTACTGGTGCCAGCCCTGACAACGCTCGACGTGTTTTTGGTGCATCGTTCAATAAAGGAGCTACAGAAGTTGGACGCCGTATATCGTGGTGAGGATACAGAGGATACAGTATGCGTGCCAGCCTTTCTAAACGCGCGCGCATGAAGGGATCCATCCCACAACAACAGGCTGTTCAACACAGAGAACTCAGAAACGACACTACACCGCTTGCGTGCAGTACCCGGCTTGTGCATGTAATGCGAATGTAACCTTGTTTGCGCATGATGTTTTGATGTGTCGCGTCTTGTGACGTTCTCCGAGTTGCTTCAACACCGAAAAGGTCAGGGAATAAATTTGGCTGGTGCAGCCCACAAAGCGCAAGTGTGGCAAACGTTTCAAGGTCACATTCTCGCATTGTGCTTTCACGGCTTAGAATTAAATTAAAGATTATTGTGGTACAAAGCTCTTTATTTGGCACGCAACAACTTCCAGTGTCAAACTAAAATTGCACATGTGACCTGAAGCACCCTGGAAGTATACAGTAAATGACAAGCAAAACAAAAACCACTTGTGTCCCGTTTCTTTTTTTTTTGTGGGTGGGGAGGGCTACACTTTGCTTTCCCCTGATGACAGTCCACGGTTTCGCATTGATTCGTAATGGTCCTGCGGCTGCACAGCAGCACCTCCTGTTCTTTACGCGTGCGAGCAGACGTGAGGGAGATGCTAACAGCAGACGCGACGGGGATGAATACATGTGTAAAGTCTAATCAGCCTTCCTATTGCCTAAGGGACCTTGTAGCCTTGACAGGGTGTAAGGGAACTTCTGGAATGAAGTATTGGTCGCACCCCATAGAGTTCAGAAAACTCGGTTTTTCCCTGTAACATGAATACCCGTCTTCAACTGTACTCAAAAGCAAAAACTTAAGGTTATGTAGTGTTCATTTGGGCAACTATATTGAAGATAGGCATTTATAGGTACTTATAAGAGTTCGGGCACAAATGTCTAAAATAGGCATTTTGAGACATTATAACAATTTCATAAAAGCCCTCCTTAACCTCTAATTCATGCTCATATATCCAATCGGCACGATAGGAGCGCGTGGAACGAAAAAGGCATTTGCCTATAATACAGTCTCTAGTAATTAGTGAGTGATTTAGAGAACGTACAGCTTGCCCCGCTGTGGTGGTCTAGAGGCTAAGGTACTCAGCTGCTGACCCGCAGGTCGCGGGTTCGAATCCCAGCTGCGGCTGCATTTCCCATGGAGGCGGAAATGTTGTAGGCCCGTGTGCTCAGATTTGGGTGCACGTTAAAGAACCCCAGGTGGTCGAAATTTCCGTAGCCCTCCACTACGGCGTCTCTTATAATCATATGGTGGTTTTGGGACGTTAAACACAATATATCATATCAGTAAGAACGTAAAGCTTTGTGTAATCACGTATGTATACAGTTCTTTTTAAATGTGCCGAGCTAATTTTATGGGCCGATAAACATGCTCCCTTTTCGAGATATGTAAGTACTACTGGCGGGTGCATTTTGTGTCGAAGTGGTTTGTGAGGTGCACCGTATACTGCGCAGGTACTTCGCCATCGTGCGGCCTTTGTGTGGACGTCCCCGGCGCCGGCAAGCCGTGATGACCTTGTGTGTCGTGTGGTCGGGCTCGGCTCTGCTGTCGCTGCCTACGCTGCTCTACTCTCGCACTCAGTCCTACCGCTACGGAGACCACAGCGTGCGAACCGTCTGCATGCTCGTGTGGCCGGACGGCCGTCTGCACGGCTCTTTCGCCGATTACGTGTGAGTTTATTCGCTCTATCTTCGGCGATGCGCAATCACGTTCACGGGCACAAACTTGCGCAAGTACCATGCACATGCCGGCACGCACACCCCTGCACAATCAAGTAAACTTTGGTATTTACTCATTTATTAATGGGGCGTTGCAATACCTTTTCAACGCCATCGGAAAACGCGGCTGATCAGTATAGTCGGTGCTCCTGAAGACTCGAGAGTCAAACATTATAGCGCGGCATGCAGCCTGCAACTTACCATTAATTCTTAACGCCAACTGTGTTCCCTTTCTCCTCTTTCTCCAAATGATGCTATATACCCAAATTACTGCCCTATATTCCCCAACGCCACGGCCTTGGCTGATTTGAGCCCTGTAAGCTGCACAGTGCGTAGCTCGCCTGCGTGAAAGGAGAGAGACAGCGCTTAAAGCGCGCGGCAAATTCCTGTAACTACAAGTTTGCTTGACGGTTTCTGAAAATTTTGCGGCGATCGATTTTTTGAGGCAATGAGCTTTTTTTTTAATGACGCCAAGATTCAATTACTTGGAAAAGTGTCGCAGGGCCCCTTTATTGAGTAAATATTCTTAGGATCCATTATGCAGAAAGGTAGGACATGCAGATTTATGAAAAAAGAAGAAAAGAACGAGACAACACAAAACGCCGTCGCGTCTGTCGTCTGCATGGTTCTCCTGTTTCCACGTGTCTGCACGCCTTACCTTCTTTCGCAATGGAGTCTACAAACTAGTTCTACTTTTGTCGTTTCAACAATATTAGGCTACTTCCACAGCTGCTCTCTACGTAACCCAACGTGACGCCTTACCCATAAATATGCATAGGACTGAAGTGGAAGTTCATAATAAAAGCATGGTGGTACGTCTAGAACAATAACTCGAACCTTCTACTTTTCAAGTATGTAGGTCACAGGAGTGCACAGGGCCGTACATTATAGGTAGGGGGTGAAGTTTCTGCACTGTGCCCTGTCCTCCTACATAATTTCAGAGTTCAAAATAAAATAGGTTCTGCGATGAATAAAAGAATGAAAATAAACCAATGATGTGCTAGAGCGGCCTGCCTTTAGTCCACTGCTTCACGAGTAAAAAGGTGGGAAGTAAAACGCTCTTGGAACATATAACACCAGGTGTCGCCGGCTGCCATTATAGAAAAAAAAAGTGCATGGCCGCAGGGAACTAGCGCTGGAGTTATCGCGGTGCGGGCTGCACCGTCCTGGCGTCCAAAGCGTGAATAAACCAGCCACTCCTGCTGACAAGAGTGGTGCTGGTAGAGTTAATGCGACTGTGGATCACCGGAACAAAAGAAAAGGACGTTAGTGGTACTGTTGCATATTCAAGTACCACAATACGTAGAAATGAGGGAAGACGCATTCTATTGCGTTTTTTTCTAAACCTCGTGAATAAGAATGCGGGTGGCGTTGCATGCAGGCAGTCGGCGAGCCGAGTAGGTTTGTCTCTCGCTCTCTTGTCAAGTGGCATCGGGGTGGTGTCTAAACCAAATAGCGCGTGTCTTGAAGATTTATTCGATAGGAAAGACGGCCACCAGTGGAAACCACGGTCAGCCAGCAGATTTTTACTAATATTTTGTTATAACTAAACCGATAGTTTATGTTGCATACAACATATGTAACATCTTTTTTATCGGACTACCACCCCCAAGCTCACCTGAAACCACCGAGTGAAGGGAATTATACGGCGTTGCAAATAGCCTACGTAAAAAGAAAGCTTCCTTGCCTACGAGATGGTGTGGAGGTCAGTTCGCTTAAGCCGCTTAACTCATATTATGAAAAATGCGCACGTGATGGATATTTTATGCTGATATTTCTCCCTATAACTTGTGCTACACACAGGGTTCTTCTTACGAAAAGTTAGCAGATCTCACCTACAGTGGGAATGAAATCGATGATATGCGAACCACAAATAACGAAGGTTGATATGTCATTTTCAAATGAGCACAACGTTATGAGGCAGACGTAAATTCTGCCTTGTATGACTTTCATGTCGTGATTATCATGTTTGGACGTGCCAATCACCTTCTTCGTCCATTCACATCAATATTGAATTTGGTATATGTGAAGCTAGCGAAACGGACGCTAGCGCACCATGAGCGTGGTATGTTGTCATGTTCTTACATGACACGCATGTCATAATTATATTGTTTGCACCAGTCATATACCTTCGTCATCTATTGTCGTCACGTAATACCAAAATTTTGTAAACCTAGCAGAACGACCGCACTATGAGCGTAGCTTGTAATCACGTTTTACATGACACGCATGTCATGATTATCATGTTTGGAGTGTCATTTACCTTCGTCGTCCGTTCGCGTCACGTAATACCAAATTTAGTATATGTCATGCTAGCGGAGCAGCCGTTAGCGCACTATGAGCGTAGCATGTAGTCATGTTTACATGACCCGCATATCTATATTATCATGTTTGGGCGTGTCATTTACCCCTTCTTAATCCATTCATGTCATGTAAAACCGAATTTGGTATATCTGGAGCTAGCGAAAGGGCCGCGAGCACGCTATGAGCGTAGCATTTAGTCATGTTTTACATGAGAAGCATATCATGATTATCATGTTAGGGTTTGTCACCTATGTTCGCCATGCAGTCATGTCATACCATACCAGTTTTGCAATATGTCATGCGAAAGAAACCACCGCAAGAATGGCAAGACCATAAAGTGTAAATTATGACGTCCATGACACAGATGTCACGATTTTCATGTTCTGACTAGTCATTTATGTTCGTCCTACAGTCATGTTATATCATACCAATTATGGTATCGATACCATTATCGAGATGGCAAGGAGAGCCAAATGTCGTAGATAGATAGATAGATAGATAGATAGATAGATAGATAGATAGATAGATAGATAGATAGATAGAGTCGCCGAAGTTCGCCAACAAATGCTGGGCAAATAATAAAGCAGCGGGCTACTTGAAGCTTCGCTCTTTGTAGTCCGCTGATTTACGGTAAAGGTTCTTTCTGTGTTGGCTGCCATAGCAAAAAGACATTTGAAGTCAGTATTCACTCGTCGTACTGTTTTCATTTTTTCCCTCGCCTGTGGTTGCTCATAATTAAGATGTCCGATCAACATCAATAATTGCTAGAACTTTATGTGCTAAAGAAGGCATAATTATGAGCCATGTCGTAGTTTGGGGTACTAAGAATAATTTTGACGACTTGGAGTTTTCTGATATCTACATGAACCCAAGTACACGAGTGTTCTTTATATTTCGCCTCTGGGGCCACCGTGACCGATAACTGGGACTGCCGCGATCAAGAATATATTCCGTGTCCACGAACGTAGCAGCGTGAGAGCATGCTATGCTACCATGATAGTTCGCTTGATCGACGACCACATACTACATACATACCACCGCAGCACGAATTGATGCAGCTACCCTTTGTGTCTCTTTACTTTTTAACTGCAGAAGCGGCCATCGTTGTATAGAATCAGCACGGTCTTATCAATGGAGGTGTGTCAGCCTGCATGAGCTTGATACTAATCCTAGCAAGCAGCCAGAAAATGATGACGAGGGAGCCGCCATGATGGCGCTGCACAGTCTCTTCGACGCCAATGGAGAGACTCAGACCACTTTGTAGAGCGTCTTTTGGGTTTCCAATGATTTCGTACAAAATATCTTTTAATACCGTAATGTAGTATTACTGGCGTAGTGGATGCTCGAGCTTTTTGTGCTGAAATCAATGCCAGGAACGGCGCATGCATGTGCTCTCAGCGCTGTAAGCTGCAGCAGGTCGGTTGGGGGTGAGTGGCTGAGATGCGTTGAGACTCTCCGCCAGGCACCCTTTTTTGGCGCATCACCCATCCAGCGGAGGTATCCCATGACAGTGAACCTTAAACGCTGACGGAGCAGACGTGACTGATACCCCTGTTACACTGCCTCCACCGAACTCTGTTAAACTCCATCAACGTAAAGCTCCCCTAGGGAGTTCGACGGAGATGGTGATACGGCCACACAGAAATTTTACAAGCTTTGGACGAAAGCTGCAAGGGGCTCATTAGGCGCCGCTGTACAGCCGTCAGCACCTTTAACTCGAACGCTCCGATGCATGGCCTCAGCTCGCTTGGACTGAGGTAAGCGGCGCCAGCATTGAAACTGATGTGCTTGCTGCAGGTAACGATAGATGAGGTGCGCGTTGGCTTCACTAGTAAATTTTTGTTTCCAGTCTGCCTGATCGGCGGGTCCAATGCAGTCATTTGGCGTCCCGTTTTCGCGACGTTTCGCTCATGGCAACGTTATCGGACGCGCTCGTGGCGTTCGTTGTCACATACGTTGTCGTATTTGGGCGTACGGGGAAAATGCGTACGGTGGAAATTACGCTGCGTATGCAGCAAGTGAAGCGTGAAACGACACTTAGTTTAACGTACCTTGATGTGTTTCACTCAACTAGAGAAGTCGTATTCGAGATGCAAAGGTTTCGAATGCTTATTAGTACCACCCATGCTAGAAGTGTGCATGTTAGGTCCCAGTAATAACGTGGCCTTTGTGATCTGCGCGAAAAACGTCCTGACGGCCAGGGTAAGGGCCACCAGCGTACAAGTCGGGCCGTGGCGATTACTAGGCAGATTTTTAGCATCATTCCGGGGTGCACTGAATGCGCACGTTGACCTTTGCTGTTTTGAACTTGGGTGCGCAGTGTAAGAACGGCGTCTGACTGGGCACTGGATCAACTCCAGCGTTCTATTCAGCGCTGTTGCGGATGAGGCTTAGCGTATACCCTGCAGCAAAGGGTCGCGTTTCAGGCATTCATGGCCTTACGATTACTACGTGCACATTTAAGGAGTGAAAGCATGCACAACGTCCAAGGCGTGTTTTGTTGCACCATGTATAAAAGTATGAACCAAGCTGCCGTTTTATTTACGGGTTCATTCTCCGAGAGCCTTGGTAGAAAAAGACGCGTTCCCGTGCACAACCAATCAAAGGCGATTCTTAAGGATTTTCGTGAGACGCCAGGCAACCTTTTCTGAATCATCAGAATGCCGGAACGCGCCGCTTGAATTTACCTTATCTGGCATAAAAACATCGCTTTTCATTGTGAAGTACACATGCCTTGCATCAGGTCCGCTATTGCTGTCTGCGTCGAACGCCCCTGCTGCCACCATATACTCCCGTTCTGGTTTCTTCAAGGTCTCGCGAGAAGGTAACGTAGTAAGCGTTGCGTTACGAACACAGCGTCTTGTTTCGGGTCGTCGCATCTCTGGAATCGATACGTTAAGTACTGCACATGCGCAGTTCTTTCCCGTGTCAGTGCTGCGTACTTGGGCTTGTTACGTACGCCCAACTAAAAGGGTCTTTTGAACTATTGCGTGCGACAGCTTACGCACTTTTCGAGTTTAAAATCACAGCCACTGCTCAAAAGGGTTCACATGTATAAAAAGCAGGGTAAACGCACGTTCATGGCGTTTGTTAAAGCTTGACAATAAATAAGTGTGAAATTCGGCGGCGTTTTCATGTTCTGAGGCATTACTTTCTGAAAGCGCGAATTGAACTGTTCTCGCAATTTACAGTGTTCCTTCCTTCTGGTTTCACGCTCTACGGAAGATGTGGTATTAGAGCGCAAGGTTTCTGTGTGTATTTATATCTGGGGCTTAACGTCCCTGAACGACGACTTGATTAAGAAGGGCGCCGTAGTTCTGCAGACTCCAGAAATTTCGACCACCGAGCTTCTTTAACATGAACCTAAATTTAGGAACGAAAGTGCACTTTGACAAGCTTTTTTCGTGTTAAACGTTTGTTCAAGTATAGAAAATTGCTACCCTTGTTCAAGCTCTTCTATTCAACCTAGCCTTTTGAATCGTCACGGCCAGAGGGTGTTGGGGTACACGCATCAGAAAGATGTGATGGAACGACGAGGTATTGTGTGCGCACATTCACACTGCTGCTTTCTAGTATATCCTGTTTATAATCAGTATTTTTCTTCCTACTTAAAGTATGTTATGTGATAAGATGACAATTTAAGCTTTATAAACGTACATACGTTTGCTCTGCTTTTTATGCGTGCGTTTTCTTTTGAGCAGCAGCGGAGGATTCAAACTCGAAAGGTGCGTAAGCGGTCGCACGCAATCGGTCATTGTCGAGTCGAGTATGTGACAATGGACACCATGGGCACGCGTGTGATAACGGAGCCACGAGCGAAACGTGGCAAAAATCGGGTGCCAAGTGAATGCATTCGACCCGCCGGTCAGGCAGACTGGAGACATAAATTTACTTGTGAAACCGACGCCCGCTCCCTCTATTGTTAACTGCAGCAAGCATATCATATTCAACGCTTGGCAGCGCTCACATCAGTCCAAGCGAGCCGAGGCTACGCGTCGGAGCTTTTGAGTTAAATGTGCTGACGGCTGTACGTTCTCTGCACGCAAGACTTCGCGTCTAATCCATCTGCAAATATTCTCAATTGTACGTGTGATTATATAAAGTATCATTTATGCATATCGAAACAAGAAAAAAAATGTCCTAGCTTTTATCACAGATGCGTACACCTGCTGGCATGTTGGCAGTAAAGATAACAGGGGTGCTGGCAACACTACGTTTATTTTGGTACGCGTTTTCTCTACGTACGCTGAATAACAAACACACTGCAAGTTGTCCCCGAGCTCTTTGACGTTGCGCGACCGCGTAAATCAAAATGTTCTTTACAATATCAGATGAGCACAGGTCTCGCGTTCAGTACACGAAGACCTTGCTGCGAATGGGTCGCACAACAGTTCGCATACAGTGGCGACATGGCTACCGGTGACTACAAAGAAGGCAGAAAACCCGCCTCAACCACTGCTTTGAATTTTGGCATTGTTCAAGTGGAATGAGGAGCACAAGAATAGGAAGCGAATGAGTTACACATGTGTAAACTCCACGGCGCGCACGGATACGATGGCTGGCACGGACCCGGATAAAGGTTTTAAAAATGGTGACACGATGGCTTTTGGCAAGGCATGGCGCGGAAAGTACGTACACTCCACATCATGTCGTACGAAGGCGTGTTTCCTTTTCGTAAAATGCACGTTATAAACGGATTATGCTGTGAAATAACTTTTAACATTCATAAACTTCATCATTTTGGGTTGACTGCGGCTGTTATGCGTTTGCAGTCTTTTCCGTAGCCACAGTTTACTGAGGACGAGAGTACTCTGTTCCGCCGCTAACAAAGAACGCCGAACTTCCTTTGCGAAAAGCTCTGTTTAACTTCCTTGACGTCAGGAAGACTATGTGACACGGGCCGCATTTCTGGCGTGTCGAAATGAAATGAATTTAGCCGTCAGCACAAGCATTCATAAATTATCCCACAGAATAAAGATCACTGAGAGGTGCGACGCAAACGTCGTCTTTCCAGTGCCAAATAAGTTGCACAACGAAAAGATGGAACAACAGAAACAGCCTACGAAAAGAAGCATAGGAACGAATTAGTTGAATGTAGACGTGGGTTATCATCGGATACCACTTACTTGTGAAATATCCTACAACGAACAAACCGGCAGATGTATAAATTATAGGTTGCGAGAACGTAATAACAGCGTTGATCTTGACGGTGTCTTTGCCCTTCGTTGCCAACGACGTGAGGGCAAGCCTAGATTTGAAGACACGGCCATGATGAGTATAGAATTAGGTTATAGATGACGTGGTTAGTATTGGGGGCCAGCAGAATTTCAACATTTGGTGACGCATGCGTGAGTATAAAATTCATCAAGGCTGTTCTCAAATAAATAACTCGATTACACGTGCTCGCGATAAGCTGTCTTTGCTTAAGCAACCAGGATAAATACGCTTACACGTCGTGAATGATATGATGTCGTAATGTCTGATGTATGCACGAGTAGTTAGTAGGGTTTTGTTTTGAAGGCCGAATAAAGAAGCCGCAAATATAGGCAAATTTTCACGAAAATTGAAGTATTTTTCTCTTTTGTAGCCCTTGTAATATTGATGATGCAGTTACTGACAGTAGTTTGGGAACTTAAAAAGCAGTTTTTATAAAAAAGCCAGATACTGCACCTGTTTGAATCAAACTGAGCGAGATATAATAAACTAGCAGCGCGTCGAAAATTATGACCCAAACAAAGAAGGTAGCAGCACCGAATGTGTGTCATCGGTTTCATAGTGGCTTTCCTATCGTGTTTTTGCTCCTTTGCGAGTTTTCTTAGGCACGAGTTTGTACTTACTGAGGGACATGATGTCGTAGGGCAAAATTCGGAGATAAAGGGAAAAGGCACATTTTCCTACTTTCTGCCTTTTTTAAAAGTTTCTTTGTGAGTATAGCACTAAAGTGTCATGCCCATATTTCGCTCCCACACAGTATACTTGAAATAGAAGAAAAAATGAAGAGGTTGGTTGTAGATATATCCGTTGACGATGAAATGATACGAAACAGCGTGGAATATAAGAAGCTAAGAAGAAGAAGAGCTGAAGCATTTCTCTTGCAGGCCTTCAACAGGTACCAAAAAAAAAAAGAAAACGTGGCTGATAATCCAGAATGGTGCGCCTTTTGCTTGAAAAGAGTGCTCGCTTCACAAATCTAGTAATCACCATTAAGCTCTTGCAACAAAAAAAAAAAAACGGCAGTGACGGAAGCACGAGGGTGGGGTTAATATTGCCTCAAATTATTCCTATAGTGTTCATTCACTGCAATTAGACTACCTTTACAAACTAATTTAGGCATAAATGAAGTGTTAAAATCTATACGAACAAAGTAAAATTTAATTCTTGCACATCGATGATATGAGCTATTCAAATTTTAGCCCCATTTCTAGGTTAGAGGTATTTTGGTGAGATACAGGACTGGAATAAATGGGTGTGCTAAGTCCGATATTATTGTCAGCACTAAGAAGGAGCGTTTTTTTTAGTTTGAATTAAATACACTCAGCTCTTTTAAAAAGAAAAAAAAGCAACACTTTACAGTCGTGAGAGCTATGCAAACGTGACGTTGACGTTTTGATAGTGCATATACTATCGAGATTAGCGAGCGATAAAGCCGTTGTTGAAATTTAGTGCTGTGTTGTGCCGAACGTGTCTTTATTATGTGACTGTGCATATAGTATGCGCTACTGTCAGTTATCTGGTTACACCAACAAGCCCAGATTGTCACTCTCAGGGCTGATAGAAATGATTAGTGTGACTGTTTCGTAGAAGACAAATCTTCCTTCAGACCTTATCTCGCTTGGCAGCAGGTATTATGAAAAGTCGCTTGCCGTCAGTTTCACGTGTGTTGCACCGGAAATCGGGACTAAGGGACATTGCGACTACGAGTATAAACACACAGAAGGCGCGTAACGTATTGCCTACATGCGCGGAGAGCGATGTCAGGCACTGCCAGAGTAGCCTATATATGGAGTAATATGAAACAAGCAAAAAAACGCAACTTCGTTCGAGCTATGGCATAAACAAATGGCGATGGCAGGCGGAAGAAACCACGACGGTGGTAATTTGCCAAGAATGACGGGGCATTCATCATTATATTTTCTGGGGCTTTAATAAATAAACAGAATATGACATATACTGAGAGAGAGAGAGAGAGGTAAGTTTATTTACAGAAAGGCAGAGAGGTCGGCCTGAGCGATAGCTTGCTCTAGCCTGCTACTCTACACTGGGGGAAGGGAAAGGGGAAAAGAAAGATTAGTGAATGACGATGGTGAGATAGAGTGGTGAGTATGTAGTGTTTCTGGCACATCACAGTGTTCACAATTAGGACCGGTGTCACTGCGACCGATGATATGTGCGTAACGTCTGGTGTACGCTACACCAAGACGAATGCGGTGGATCATACTTGTGTGTTGCCGTTTCAATTTAGGGGGCATGCGGAATCTCATTTCCGGGTCCCATTTGTGAAGTCGCTGGTGTCGCCGTTCCGGTTTGGTCTAGTGCTGAAGTGTGTAGCTGTGCATCACGCAGCGAAGCAGGGCGTTCGTGTCAGCTCGTGAAAACGCAATGCGTACTTCAGGGGCACTGCTTAAGGCATTTTTAGCTTCAGCGTCTGCC
Organism: Rhipicephalus microplus; assembly: GCF_013339725.1. Taxonomy (NCBI): domain Eukaryota; kingdom Metazoa; phylum Arthropoda; class Arachnida; order Ixodida; family Ixodidae; genus Rhipicephalus; species Rhipicephalus microplus. The sequence goes on along the minus strand of NC_051172.1, from coordinate 147,745,027 downwards.
TCTTCGTTTCCCATCACGCCGCAATGAGCACGAATCCACTGGAAAGTTATAAGATGACCATTTGTTGAAGCAACCTGAATAATTTCTGTGATTTCTATTGCCAAGCTGTAATACGGACCTTGCTTTAGGATGCAATTAATGGTTTGCAAAGTGGGTTGGGCATCACAGAAAATCGTCCAGGCTCGAGGTCGCTCTCCGGAAATGAATCTTATTGCCTCCCGGATAGCGACATGCTCTGCGGCAGTTGATGTGGTTTTATGGTCCACTTTGAATCGTCGAGCGATATCCATGTCTGGGATGACAAAGGCTGCGGCGGAGGTGTTAGGATACAGATGCTCAAATGCCAATACAGGCCACGCAAGTACAATGTAACCAGTCATTGGCTTTCCTCACGTCGGAGACTCAGTGGCCTTCACTACCGTCAAGAGCTATGATAGCGCCATCATCACATAGTGCCCCTACCACCAACGAAGAAAACAAGAAGATGGACAACGGAGATGTCAAGGCTATGCTTAAAAATTTGATGGGTTCGATGCGTAAGATTCTCAGCAGCCTAAACACTTCCACTGCTAAGGCGGCTGTGCAGCTACTTGAGGTTTTGGAGCCTCCTCTACTGGTTCTTCAGTAAGTGAACATGGCACTGATATTCGAAGAACGCATGCGCCAGTCGCTTGTTATGCAATGGAATGCTCGTGGCCTACGCGGCCGTCTGTCAGACTTCAGGCAATGGGTTTTTAAATATCAATTTCCTGTTATCGTTATATGTGAACCGAATATGGTTTCATCTTTTCGTATATCTGGATATATCCAGATTTGGTCCCGCAGTGATCAACGTACGAGCGAAGTTCTCGTTTGTATACGCCGTGATTTGACGTTCTTGAGACATGAAGTCGCGTCACATACCAGCAATGATTACGTGAGCCTGACTATAACACATAAAAAGTGGACATTCTCACTAATAGGAGGATACATACACCCAAGCGCACAGATGGACTGCCTCCACCTGGGGACCATTCTCCAAGCAGCACAAAGGCCACACATTGTGATCGGCGATTTTAATGCACATCATCCTCTCTGGGGTAGCACTGCAATGAATTATCGCGGAAGGGATTTGGCCAATTTTATATGCAACTATGGACTAAGCGTACTCAACGACGGATCACCTACATTTGTTCGTGGCACGTCCTACAGCAGCTGCCTCGACCTCTGTTTCGTTTCCTCTGTTTCGTTTCCAGAAGCCTCCTGTCTTCCGCATGTTGGTGCACAGATTTGGACACTCGCGGCAGTGACCACCTTACAACCTATGTTCAGTTCAGGTGGTTTCGCCGCACACACACACGCTACATCCGTCAAACCGACTGGACACTGTTCAAGGCATCTGTCAAGTCTGGCTGTGAGCACACCACTGATCCATCTGAGGTAGAGAACATCATTGCTTCTTCACTGCGTGACACAACCAAACAGGTTAACCTACCGATGCAGAGATCAGCAGTTGACTCCCAATACGAGGCCCTTCGTGCAATCCGTCGCCGTGCCGAACGCCGATACAGACGAACGAAGTCACCTTCAGACCTTTCCGCCTGTCGTAGAGCTCAACGACATGTTCTTCGGCATCTTGACAAGATTGACAGGCAACGTTGGAGAAAGTTTTGTGGATCTCTGGACCCCAGGCAACCTCTATCTAAGATCTGGCGGGTGGTACGAAGTTTGCAGACAACTCCCGAACAACGTCAACCATTTCAAGCTGTTGCTCTACATCAGGGACGGACAGAAGTTGAGATAGCCAGTGAATACTGTAGCCTCATCGTGGACAGCACTGATGGTCTTGCCTCTAATGAGCCTCTTACTACCGTTGCGCCTCCATCGTCTGACGAGCGCCTTGATGTACGTTTTGCAATGCATGAGCTTGACGCTGCGATTTCTGCCTCCCGCCGATCATCGGCACCAGGACCTGACGGAATCACGTATGCTGCACTCAACCATCTTGATACAGAAGCACGACGTATCCTGTTATCTCATTATAACACCTCATGGGAGTCAGGAGAAGTCCCAACTCATTGGAAATGCAGTCGCATTATTGCATTGCTTAAGCCTGGGAAGTGTCCTTATGCACTTTCCTCCTACAGACCAATCGCCTTAGCCAGCTGCGTCGGAAAAGTGATGGAAAGAATGGTACTGTCAAGATTAGAGTGGCTTCTAGAGAGGAACAACTTCTTTCCTGATTTTATGAACGGCTTCAGAAGAGGCCGATCTGCCATTGATGGTGTGGTTGACTTGATCACCAGCGTTGAAGAGGAAAGAAGCCGACGCAGACTAGTGGCGGCGGTCTTCTTAGACATTAAGGGTGCCTACGATAATGTGCTGCATTACGCGATCCTTGACGCACTGGAAGATTTTGACATCGGTGGACGACTTTACGCTTGGATTTTTAGCTACTTTAGGGACCGCACCATTTACATGACGACAAATAACGGAGACACCGATCGATATAAGGTTCATCGTGGTGTTCCCCAAGGAGGAGTTCTCAGCCCGATCCTATTCAATGTCACAATGATCGGCCTAGCAGCAGAACTTCCCAGCACGGTGAAGATCAGTGCATACGCTGGTGACATATGCATATGGGCATCCGGAACTACTCGTCCGCAATTGCGAGCTCGACTACAGCGTGCAGTAATGATCACATACAAATATCTACGACGTCAGGGGCTCACTCTTTCAATCGACAAATGCGCAGTGCTTGCGTTAACGCGCAAGCATATGTCGAAATACCCGATATTCATTAATGGGACAGCAATACCTGCTGTAACGCACCACAAGTTCCTTGGGGTTGTCGTACACAGAGATCTATCGTGGACGAGGCATGTCGCAGTACTTAAATCTAAATTGAAGAGCTTTGCTCTCGTTCTTCGCCACGTAGCAGGAGCAAGATGGGGCCCGACAGAATCATCGCTACTTCGATTGTACAATGCTCTATTTGTGGGATACATTCGATACAGCATGCCGGTGCTCTCCAATATGAGGCCTAGTTGTGTGAAGACGTTAGAGAGTGTTCAAGCTCAATGCTTACGAAGATGCTTGGGTCTACCGCGCTGTACTTCAACAAATGGTACAATCGCAGAGGCTCGGCCTTGTCCCATCAGTGTATACATGCTCTGCGAGCCACTTAGAGTTCACCTCCGATTGCTGAGCAGACACAGACAGCACCCACTGTCAGTACTACCGGCCACTCACCCAGATTGCAGTTTCTCAAGAGTAATATCGCGGCATGAAAACATTATACCATCAAGATTTTCTCCGCCACATGCCCCTGCAGTGCCTCCATGGGTCCTGCCTAAACCACCTGTTTCATTTACGATACCTGGAATCACGAAGAAGTCGCTCATTTCTTCTGTTGGCCTCAGACAGCTGACCCTATATCACATTTACACAACATACAGTGATTCTCTGCACGTGTACACCGACGGATCCACCACGCTAAAAGACATATACTGCGTTCGTATGTGCTCTTTGGCATTGGCCAGATGTCTTCACTCATCACGTGTTCTGCGCGAAACATAAGTGAACTTCTCTCTTACGAAACATTCCTGTGTGTGGTCTTGCAGTGAATACGCGCTTGAAGCCGTATGCACAAAGACCTCTCTTACGTAAACGCTATTCTTAGATACAACATGTGGTACACACCCACAAGAAAGAGCATGATACGAATGGGTATGCATTTAAGTTACTTGGCATAGTTGATGGCAGGAGGTTTCTTGAATACCAATGAGAAGACAACGAAAGAAGCTTGGTTGCATGGTAGCCTGGCAGTATACAACACACCTGGAATTGAGATTGTGCTGTCATGGCGAATCCCTTTCTGTGTCATTTCAGCATCATGTTTAGAGCGTCAGTAACATGCTTACTCTCTGTTGCCCTGTCACAGACGTCCGCGGTTTTCGCGCGTCTCTTCGACAATCATAATGCGAAAACAACAACAGATAAACATCACCTTCGCGACGTTTCGCACCAATCACAGTAATATCTCGCCAACGGCATGCCAAAGATGAACAGCAGACACTGTTGTTATTAAGGCTCATAGTAAATAAAGCATGTCTGCAGGTATCATTCACCTCATCTCTCCCCTTATCGTTTTACCTTTATTTTGTGGCGTACGCTTATAGGTCGTCAAAACTTGTGAAACTCACTCAAGCTCACTCACGAAGTATATTTTGACCTTTGCACTCATTCGGACTCACACTGAAGAAAATTTTCTTCAGCCAACCTCACTAAGATTCAAACTCGCCAAACATTTCTCACTCGGACTCACTCAGACTCACGGCTCGATCTGAGTGAGCGAGTCTGAGTGAGTCGACACACGAGTCCGTCAGTCTAGAATTTGCTTCTTCAACCATGATGTCAATGCTCTTTAATACCATTATCTCACGTAATCAGTGCATTTCTTGGTGCCGTTTGACATAGTATCGTCTAAAACGAGTTCTCAGTGCCTTCAAAGCAGTAAGAACATTTTTCTAAGAAGATATTAGAACACAAGATATAATAATCAAAAGGTTTCTTGAAAAAGTTGGTGAGGGAGGTCAAGCCAACCCCCAACTAATTCAAGCCACTAATGATTGAATATTTAGAGGGTGTATGAACGACTCTGCTTTGGAATACCTGTTAATAGACGCGACTTTACACGTGAATCCAAGGCTCAAAGTAGTTGATTGATATGCGGGGTTTGACGTCTCAAACTACCCTATGACTATGAGAGACGTCGTAGTGGAGGGCTCCGGAAATTTCGACCACCTGGGGTTCTTTAACGTGCACCCAAATCAGAGCAAACGGGCCTAAAGCATTTTAGACTCCATCGAAAATGCAGGAGCCGCAGCCGGAATTAAATCCCGCGACCTGTGAGTCAGCAGCCGAGTACCTTAGCCTCTAGACCACCATGGCGGGGCAGGCTCAACGTAGTGCTGAAGATGACTAGATAGGACCTTAGGTTGGCGAAAGAAAGTGAAACTGACTCAGACACACTCAAAATATATATTGTTTGTTTTAGGCTCCCTCAGACTCAGACTCATCAAAATTTTCCTGAACCGAAATCACTCGGACTCATACTAACTAAAATTTTCTTCAACCGAAACCACTCGAACGAAGACTCACGAAAATATGAATTGCCCGGACTCACTGAGACTCCGACTCCCGGCTTGATCTGAGAGAGTGGACTCATGAGCGAGTTCGTCGACCTATGCGTACGCTGCGTGTCAAGCATTGCTGCAACGAGGAGCGCTGTGGATTGATCAACTGAAAAAAGTTCGTGGAATGTTCTGCCATCACCGTTATCATCATCAGCCTGACTACGTACCATGCAGGACAAAGGCCTTTCTATGATACGCCAGTCAACTCAGTGCGGTGCTTGCTGCTGCCATTTTATACCCGCTGTCACAAACGAGCGCTCAAGAAAGCGCGCGCCTCCGAATGCTAGCAACGGCGATAATACCAGACGCCGCTCGGACGCTTCAGAAGCCAGCGTAAAAGAAGAAAAAAGCATCAGGACTCCTTGGGCGCGCTGTCTGCTCCCCCACAAAGCGGCATAGCTACGCTGACCAACCTCATCGCACCTATCGCCGCGCGATCTCCGGAATGATTCAGAAGCAAAGCGTGAGTCACTCCCTAGTTGCGTCACGTGTCGCGGATAGTTGGAGGGAAGTCTCGGCCCTTCCCCAGCTTTGGCTGTTCAGCGCGCCCACGAAGTTTCTGGAACCAAGGGCGAACGTATACAAGCGAGCAGCGTATGGTGGTGATCAGGAGATGAAGTGAGTTTGCTGCCGTCAGGCGAAGTGCTTGTGTCTTCAGTGACAAAGCAGGGGATGAAGAGTGTCATTCCGCCAGTGCGCGGAGGCTTGTGCTGCAAGCAGGAGAAGAGTGTGTAATTACCACCAGTGGGCGAAGATGCGTTCTGTAGTTGCAGCGCGTGAGCGGCCGACGTGTTACCGGCGAAGAGTTTTGTTATTGAAGTGCGGACATTTGACAAAGGGAGGTTTACTGGAATAGAAACTTAGGCAGCAGTAGAACAACAACTAGCGCTGGGCTTTGAGTGAGTGGTTCTTTGAAGAGAATAATACAAACTTTGTTGCAGGAACTTTCGACTGAATAAGTTGACAAACTTCTTTAGTATTTAAGTGTCTTGGTTAGCGCATGAGATTGCATTGTAGCGCTTGTTGTTGTTTGTGCCCGTTGTTTTGAGTATATATTGTGGCGTTGTGTACCCATCGTATAGAGTACCTTGTGATCGGAGATGTCTTGTATTGTAATTATTGCCAACAGTGCATATTTGTGTGTTGTTCGATCTGCCATTATTGGGAATATATTTTTGCTTGGATAAAAACTCTCGGCTCTGACTTGTTCTATAGATCACAGCTGGCATTCGCAGCACGCCGAATGGGACCACATCTTAATTGTCCGTGCTGTCGTGGTGCAGTTCGTAGGGCCGATACTTCAGCCTTTATTAGCCCGTCGATTGCCTCCCTAATTAACGGGACTAGTGACAATCAATCTGGCGTCCACGACAGGACCATTTTGGTGCACAGTGTTTTCAAAGTAGGAGGAAAGAGTCTTGAGTCATTGGTAGTGCTATCGAAACGAGTTTTTGTGTGTTGCACGGCGTTCTTGCTAACGAGTGTGCAAAGGGTGTTTCGATAGCGAGAGTTAAGCAGATATTCTGCGCACGTGGCTGAGTTTTATTTGCGAGAAACTATGGATTTGGAGAAGCTAGTAACTCTCGGTGAGAAGATGTGTCGTTCTGGCGCCGAACTACGGAAATGGGTGATCCAGAAGGAGAAAGAGGCGGCGGAAAAAGAGAGGTTGGCAGCTGAGAGGGTGAAAGAAGAAAGAGAGGCGAAGGAGCGACAGTTGAAAGAAGATAGAGAACAGCAATTGAAATTGGAGCTGAAAAAGAAAGGCTGGCAGCTGAAAGGGCGAAGGAAGAAAGAGAAGCTGAGATGGCTGAGAGAGAAAGGCAGTGGCAGCACGAATTGGAACTTGAGCAGCTTCCTTTTGAACAGCGAAGTGAAACTCCCGTCCAGGCTAAAGTCGAACGCAGTGCAAGGGAAGATAATAGCTTCCGTTTGAATCCAAGCAAGCTACTCGTAGTGTTTGATGAAAGGAAGGACTACCTTGATGCGTACTTTGACAGATTTGAAACTATTGCTAGGAGTCAGAATTGGCCGGAACATCAATGGGCAATTGCTTTGAGAACCAGCTGTGTAGCGAAGCGCTCACCGCGTACTGAAGGCTGACGCTACCGTGATGTTCCGTGCAGGGATTTTTTCCCCTTTTCGGGAAATTTTTGACTGCCATTTCGAGCCAAAGGGAAAAAAGGAATCTTAGTGTTATTGCGGGGGATTTCAGGAATAATTAAATTCTTCTATGACGACCGATAACTAGTGGTCACAGTGCGCCTTCATCTGCTGTAATCGGTTCGAGCGCATGCACCACGCATGCATAGCATTTGAGATTTGTTTCTTATATTTACGCGGAGGATCGATTTGTAGTTCACTAGTGGTGCTATACTTGAAGCCCACAATGTGCAGTGCACTAACTGTATATGAATCAATAAAGTGATGCTTTTGTTGTGCGGCAGCGGAGGGGCTAGTCATGATTTCAAAAGTCGCCAGTACGTGAGACACGTATAAATATAGTATGTATGTGCGTGGATGGGGGCGCAACAATTAGTAAGCTGTGCAGAAAATTTCGCGGGGAATTTAGTCAAAGTTTGCAGGAAAAATACCAGAAATAGGGAATTTTCATGTCTCTGATTGGGAATTCATAGACGTGGTACGGAACACCACTGACGCCAACCGATGCAGCGAACTATGCTAAAGTGAAAGCTGCTCTATTGAAGCGATTCAAGTTCACTGTAGATGGCTTCCTGGACAAATTTTGGACAGGAATGCCTGCTGACGGTGAGACGGCTACGCAGTATGCCACCCAACATAGCCATTATTTTGACTGATGGATCGAGCTTTCAGGGACAGCACAGGGGTATGTTGAGCTTTGAGAACTCCTTATTGGAGAACAATTTCTCATCAGCTGCCACCCGAACCTGTCACTGTGCTTGAAAGAGAGGAGAACTAAATCGCTTGAAGACATGCTTGAATTGGCCGATCAATTCTTGGAAGCACATAGTGGCACAAATTTGGCCAAGGTCAAGAAGGAGTGTCCCAAAGATTCGATGACATCGGCACCCGAAGAAAAGAAGCAGGCACAGGAGAGTGTTATGCGATGTTTTCTGTGTAACTGAGTGGGTCATTGTGCTAACATTTGCCGAGCCAACTTTGCGCGTCTGTAACGCAAAATTTTAAATCTGGAGACTAGACACAAAGCAGACGCATTTCGTTAGGAAGTGGACAAAACCCTCCAAGTAGTCTGTGTGCATGCGCCACCAAAGGACAAAGAGGAAGAGATCATCAACGGGCTTGTGGAGTTGATAAAGGGAAAGAAACTTCCTAATGTTGGTGCTGTATTGACAACACGGCCAACAAGTGTTACGAAGGGAATCCCAATGCTGCCTGGAAATATTGTCGGCTAAATTACGCTGTTAAGAGACAGCGAAAGTTCCACTGTTATTGTAGGGAGAAACTAGGTGCGGGAAAGCGAGTTAACAGGCAGAACTAGGCCAATTTCCCTGATTGACGATTCGGTCCGGATGCTTCCTGAAACTCAAGTTAAGGTTGAGACACCTTACTTTAGCGGCAAAGTTGCTACCCTGTGCATGACTATCCCCCTGTACGACACCATTGTCGAAAACATTGACAGAGCGCGATGGCCGAACGATCCAGAACGTTTGGGGGAATACCCGAAGAAAGAGCCCTCGCCGACACAGGAACCACGATGTACAGTGGAGGAGCATTCCACGACGTATTTCACCCGAGCTCAAGATGAAGCCGTTGTGAAAAGGAAAGGCAGTTATGAGGTCATCGTGATGGACAAAAAAAGTACCGAAAAACTGAGACTGCGGGAAAACGACCTCAATTGACCAAGAGTGCAAAGGTGACGAAGTTAGTATATAGGCACACTCCATGCCGCGACGCGAGAGAGCTGGAGAAGAACCGACAATGACCAGCTGAACATGATGACACCTCAGCATATTCGAAAGTGTCACCGATGGCAGAGACACCGCCTTAAATACCGTCGTTTGAAATGGCACGTCAGAAGAGAAAGAAGAAAAGTAAGAAAATATCGAGCGAGCACCGTAAGAAAGGGCGCAAGCGCAGCTCGAAGTACACAGGATAGGTGTTGAAGTTAAATGTGAAAGTGGTTGGCAGTGTCAAACCTCAATGTATTGTGTTGTTGTTATCCTGTGTCGTGTATGTCGAGAGAGCCTCAGTGTCAGTTGTGGTGGCGTGATGTCATTGATATAACTGTACAAGTGTGGTGAAGGCAGACCTTTGTATACGTCTGAAGTGTTTGAAATGTGTGATGGAGTTTGTACTCATGTACCTGTAGTTATATTTCTTGTGTTGTGACATTCTGCCACAGAGCTACGCCGGTGCTTCTTTCTTGTGTTGTGAAATATATTGAATGTTTCATTGGGATCGTTACGAGCCGTGAGTGGTGAACTGAGTCAGGGACTCCGTATGTGGGAATTTTGTAATCTAGTTGTTTGTTAGCGCTCATTTGCGTGGTTTTGAATATTATGAGATGCAATTGGCTCCATATTTGCCCCCGATTGCCTCCTGACGAAGAGCAAGCTCATTGGCCTGTAATTTTTCAATCCTTTGTCATCTCATTTTTTTAGTATTAAGATGATGTTAGCATTCTTCTAAGATTCTGGTACCCTCCCTGCCAGGAGACGTTTCGTAAACAGAGTGGCTAGTTTTTTTTACACAATCTGTCCTCCGTATTCGAGCAGATCTGATCTTACCCAATCCTCGCCAGCAGCTTTGCCTCTCTTCATTCCCTCCAAGGTTTTTCTTACATCTTCTGTCATTACTGGTGGGCTGTCATTTGGGTTACTGCTAGTTCTTACATTATGGTCGTCGTTGTCCTGGCTACTCTACAGATATCTGTAAAACTCCTCTGCTATTTTAACTATCCTATATTCATATTAGTAGTTACTTTGCCTTCCTGATTCCTTTGTGCATACATATGGTTTTTGCTTATCCCAAGTTTCTTTTTCTTCGCTTTGACGCTTCCTCCGTTCTTTAGAGCGAGTTCGATTCTCTGCATGTTATACCTTGTTGCATCAGATTTGATTGCTTGATTGATATGTCGAGTTTAACGTCCTTAAACCACCATATGATTATGAGAGACGCTGTATTGAAGGGCTGCGGAAGTTTCGGCCACCTCGGGTTCTTTAACGTGCACCAAAATCTGAACACATGGGCCGACAACATTTCCCGGAAATGCAGCCACCGCAGCCAGGATTCGATCCCGCGACCTGCAGGTTGGCAGCCGAGTATACTCTAGCCACTTGACCATCGCGGCGTGTTACGCTTATTAATGAACTTCGAAAGCTCTGCCAGTTCTATTTCGTTTGTCGTGTTTGAGGCTTTCATGCTTTGACGTTTCTTGATGAGATCCTTTGTCTCCTGGGACAGGTTATGAGTGCCCTGTCTAACTACCGTGCCTACAATTTCTAAAGACTCCGTAATTATAATCGTCTGATTATCATTAACTTCGTCAACGCTAAGGCAGTTTTCCACGATAAGTGCTGAGTATTTGTTCTGAAGCAAGACTCTGAATTTCTGTACTTTCCATCTCAGTGCTTGCTCATTGACGGTCTTCTTGTGTATCAGTTCCTGTCAATCCTTCTTCAAGTCTAGGCCAATTCAAGACCTTACCATTCTATGGTCCCTGCATCGTACCTCGCCAGGCACTTCCACATTCTTCATGATGGCTGGGTGTGCACTTAGTATAAAATCTATTTCGTTCTTTTTTTCGCCACTAGGGCTCCTTCATGTCCACTTACGGTTCCCTCATTTTCGGTAGAAGGCATTCAAGATCCGTAAATTATTGCGTTCTTTGAATTCTACTAATAACTCCACTCTGGAATTTCTTGTACCGATGCCATAATCTTCTATTTCCCTGTCTCCAGTCTGCTTCTTTCCTACCTTGACATGCAAGTTGCCCGTAATATAGCATATACTGTGTTTTTACCTTACTCATTGCCGATTCTACGTCTTCATAGAAGCGTTCAACTAATACGTCCTCATGACTGGATGTAGGTGCGTAAGCCTGTACTACGTTCATCTTGTATCTCTTATTAGGTTAATTATGGCACATACCACCCTCTTATTATTGCTATAGTATTCCTCTATGTTACCAGCTATACTTCTGTGGATAAAGAATCGCACGCCCCGTTCTCTTTTGTCATCCAAGCCATAATAGCAAAGGACGTGGCCATTCTGTAGCACTGTATATGCGACATGTGTCCTCCTAACCTCACTGAGCCCTATTAAATCCTGTTTAACACCCTCTAGCTTCTCAAATAGCACAGCTAGACTTGACTCACTAGATAAGGTTCTAGCGTTAAACGTTGCCAAGTTCAGGTTCTAATGGTGGCCTGTTCGAACCCAGAGATTCTTAGCACTTTCTTCTGCGTTGCAGATCTAACCACCGCCATGGTCAGCTGCTTCGCAGCCGCTAGGGGCTGAGGGGAATACTCTGTAGCTGCACATAAATGGTTGCGTTTCATGTAAAAACACACGTGTGGCTTTCAGAGCTATACAGAGAAGTCTGTCTGTCTGTCTGTCTGTCTGTCTGTCTGTCTGTCTGTCTGTCTGTCTGTCTGTCTGTCTGTCTGTCTGTCTGTCTGTCTGTCTGTCTGTCTGTCCGTGCATCTGTCCATCCACTCATCCGTCCGTCCATGCGTTCATCCATCTAGTGAACACTCCAAGTACCCCCATCTCACATCTTTTCATCATATATTCATCATATGCAAGTACCGCCATCCAGCGGACATTCTAAGGTATAAAATGAGAGGTAGCTACCATATACCGGGGATGCACGACCTACGCCTTAAGAAGCTTCGCCCCTAAAATTTCATTAACAGGCGACAAACAATGACAGCCCCAAATTCAACCGAAAGTATAAAGCTAGTGGAGTTTTCGAAGTTAATTAACGGGCGCATTGTATCCGACATAAGAAGGAATAAAATAGAGAGAATTGAGCAGGCTGTAAAAAGTGGCAGGAGCCTAAAAGCTGCTAAGCAAAACTTCTGCATAGGCTGAAGTTGGATGTACACATTAAGGGAGAAGAAAGACAATCTAATAACCAAAATAGATAGGATAGTTAAGGTGGTGGAGGAGTTCAACAGAGAGCTGTACAGATGCCGAAACAAGCAAGATTATATTGTGAGAAGTAATGATAGGCCAGAAGGATTCGACATCCTACCAGTAACGACAGAGGAATTAAGCAAAGCGGTATCGAAGGAATGCAAAAATCAAAGCTGCTGTTGAGGATAACGTAACCAGAGACCTGCTGAAAATAGTGGAGAAATTGTGTTAAGAAAACTGCCCACCTTATATACGAAGTGTCTCTTGCGGGAAGGGTACCATACTTTTAGAAGAACGCCAAAATCATTTTAATATTGAAGAAAAGAGACGTCAAGGACTTGCAAAATCGCAGGCCGATCAGCTTTCTGTTCATTCTGTACAAACTATTTACTAAAGTAATAGCTAAGAGAATTAAGGCAACATTAGAGTTCAATCAACCAAACGACTAAGCAGGATTTCATACAGGTTACCCCACAATAGACCATACTCGTACTGTCAATGAGGTAATACAAAAATGCGCACAATACAACCAACCCCTATACGCAGGTTTCATAAATTACGAGAAGGCGTTTGATCATTGCAGGTACTACAGAATTAGGGCACCAACGGACCCTGCATAGACATACTAGAAGAAATCTACAATGGATCCACAGGCACCATAGTTCTCCATAAAGAAAGTGACAGAAGTACAATAAAGAAGGGTGCAAAGCAGGGAGACATGATCTCTCCAATGTTATTCACTGCGTGTTTACAGGACGTTTTCAGGACTGGGAAGAGTTAGGAGTTAGGAATGAGAGTTAATGGCGAGTATCTTAGTAACCTGCGATTCACTGTTGAAATTACCTGGATGAGTACCTCAGGGAATGAATGACAGATCATAATTATTCATCTGAACACGAAAAGTAGAAGAGTAAGTTTGAAAATTAATATGCACAAACCTCAATTATTGCACAACAGTCTCGGCAGAAAACAGCACATTGCGATAGGTGGAATGATGCTAGAAGTTGTGAAGGAATATGTCTACTTAGAACAGGTAGTAACCGCGGAGGCGAATCATAAGAGTGAAATGACTAGACGAACAATGATGGGGTGGATCACATTCTGCAAACATTATCAAACCATGAATGGTAATCTGCCACTAACACTCAAGAGAAAAGTATACAGGGTGCGCCAGCAATCTTTAGCCAGAGATTAAATATACGGCAACACATGCAACTACCACGCGACCAAATGCGGTTGCTAACCGTTACCAGGAGTACGTCACACAATTTTTTTGTGTTACAAATATCCTTTAACTAGATCTGTTTAATTAACTAACTTTGGAATGAACGTTTTTCATACAAGCTATATCACTGCAGTGAATCTGTAGCAAATTGAACAAGCAATCAATCACCTTCATGCGTATATTTAATCAACCTTGTTTACCATAGATATGTGGCAAGGTGACTACAGATTTTTTCAAGTATACATTGATGCCAATGAGAGAAACGAATGCATTAATACTAGTGGCAACGCCTCACTAATTATTATTATTATTATTATTATTATTATGATTATTTTATCATTATTTGATTTGCATACACAGATACACAAGGACACTGAGAAAAAAGGGAGAGAGCAAGCTGGCAACTGCCACCTTGAGGGGCACAATGCCTGCTCATTCTTTCGAAAGGAGAGAAAAAACAGAGCAAGCGTAGATAAGATATCAGAAAGAGGAAAGAAGAAAGGGAAGTAAAGACAAAAAATGACGAAGGCTTAGACAAGTAGAAACCAAAAAATTAAAAAATTGGACTATAAAAAGGTGGCCAGGTCCAGTTGGTCCATAAAAAGTAAGGAGAGCTTGATGGGCCTGGTCACGTCGGGAAGCACAACCTCTCAGAAAGAAGTCGTGCACTTAAGCCCCGGGAATTTATATTCCTTAATCAGTAAAGCCCGCTGCGTAGCAAATGCAGGACAGTGCACTATGAGATGCTCAAGTGTTTCGCAGGAGCCACAGGCAGCGCACCAAGGACTGTCAACACGCCCTTGTTGTAATTGTTCACGCACCAGCACAGAGCCCCCTCTTAGTTTGCATAACGGCGCTCTGGAACGACGAGGCAAGCCAAGGCCACGAACACGGCGAGGGAACAATGCCTTCGCCACACGTTGGTCTGGGTGCTGCTTTAGGAGGTGTCGGCGTATAAGCAGACGAGCGTTTTCCCTCGTACATGGAATTCCCGGACAGTCGTCATGGTTGCAAGACGAAGCAAGGCGATCCGCTTCTTCATTGCCCGCACGTGGGCATTGCGTGCACAGCACTGCTCACGCTTAAATAATTCATCGTCCAAAAAGAGCAGTTTTCTCATTTACTGATCAATGTGGACACATGCGCAGATTGTTTGAAGCGAGAACTCAAGGAAGAGCGCAGTTTAAGACCATCAGCACGCCTTCAACATTACTGCAGTAACAAGTTAAGACGCTGTCAATGCCGAATGTCCTTCTACACCGTATCGATTAAGCAGAGAGAAATTAAAACGACCCGAGCATTTACCTCATGGAATGTTATTTAACGCCCATCTACGCTGCAAAACACAGTTTTCACTTCATTCAGCCACCCACCAAGATGCCCTGCTGTTTGCTTTCCCAGGTTCCGCGTGCACGGAAAAAAATAAAACGATCACAACACATTCCGTCGAATGCTTGAAAGGGAAAAGCGACGGCAATACCGACATCACCAACATAGGCATGTGTTCGGGTTGCCATGTTCTCTTTAGCAGCTGTGCAGCTGTGCTAAGCGCTAAGAATGCACATTTTTCAAAGTTGCTGAAAATTCCTCTTATGTTTGATGCCGAAGATATGACGTTCACGACATGAGCCATTGAGGAAGAAAGAAGATAGAACTGAGAATCGCGTGAAGTAACTGGCTTTATCCAGCCTTATCCGTTATCACGGGTGAGTGCGAAAGCCTCTTGCAGAAGTTGAAACGTGGTAACAAACTGTAGGAGCCAAAATAAAACCTGAGAACGCACGCGACAACATACGTTCAGCGGCCCTCGCACAATATAAAGAATATCACAGTCAGATATAATGTGCGCATTGTGTTTTCTGCTCCATGCGAATTGGTCAGGATTTCCCCTTTGATGACAAATAAGCAGCCCACAGCATTCTCCAAGAAGCTCACCACGCGATATGCGAAGTGGATCAACAATGTGGTATACAATATTTTCTTAAGCTGCAGTAGGGTGTACATTTATTGGCCAAAGGCCAGTGTTTCAACGATAGTGCAAGGGAGCACCGCTTGGGGATCAGCAACAACATGGACGGGAACTTGGCCGACCGCTGCAAGGACGCCCCTCTTCAGTGAAACCAGGTTACTTAGAAGGACCGGTAGCCGCGCCGAAAGAGAGACAGTTGAGACATTCGTCATAAAAAGGGCAGTTAGCCAGTGTGTTAGTGCCCCTTCACTTGATTTTAGCAAGAAGGATGTGCTTTTATTTTCAAAAATAGCGCGCAGACATGTTAATTAAAACTGTATGCTGCCTATTTCGCTGTACATATATAGGTTTCAGACGTATTTATATGCGCTGGAATGCTTTTACAGCTTGGTTCAGAGCAGTACCCGGCGCATGCGCTAACTCCGTCTTGATAGCTCATGACGATTCGCTCGTTTTTTCATGCTTCCTGCTATGAGATTACCTTGTTTGACAATTTACATAAATGGGCGTGGTTTCTGCCATTCAACAGCTGGAAGTTGGCGCCTATGTCCATCGGATTGTTTCTTCGCTTCGTCCCCGTCGTCTTTGCGCATTGTATGTTTTTTTTCTTAACCAGGTTTAGTAGGCGAACTCACCGTGAAGGAAGTATAGTATCAATTCATCACTTCACCTCTGAGATGCAGCATGAATCTTAGTTGAGTATGCTTGTACATGGGTAATCTCGTACTTAGATTTGTCTGCATTGAATGCACTCGGGCGCAGGTGTCACATGTTGCACCGGCACTAATTTGTGTTTTTTTTTAATTTTTAATTTCAACATGCTGTTGACCCTTTGAAGGGTTTTTACAGGAGTGAAAGCAAAAATAAAATTATAAAAAACAAAAAAACAAAAAATTTGCACAAGAGCATTGTTGCGTGATTATTCCGCCGTCCATATGAGGAGCGCATGATGAATGATGTGAGTGACATCGATTTGTTGGCAACGTAATATGATAGTCCTCTAAGCAGAGGAAAGCTTCCCTACAAATCACAAGTGGCACTTGCTGTCGTATGCTACGCTATCATACCCACTGTAGGTTTTGCTAGCAACGCGATTATATGCAGGTTAAGCCTTATGTTTATCAGAATATATTACTCATGAGGGCGATAACATAATTTAGTGTCCAGTCAACTTTGTTATTTCCTTCCTGTTGAATGGGTAGGAACAAGTTTGAGAAAATTTCATATTCGGCAATAAAGAAGACACAGTTTCGCCATAGAACAAAGCAATGAATATGACAGCTACAAACTAGAATTTTATACTGGATAACGCTATTAGCTAACTGCTGTACCGGCTGTACCACCGTTGTCACCAAACTCAGCGGATGCCAATAAAACACACCATTCGGTGGCCCTGCAACACGTTCCTGAGTCACAATATTCTCACTATTACCGCATGACGCTTCCCAAAAAATGTTTTAGAGTCCACACACACACACACACACACACACACACACACACACACACACACACACACACACACACACACACACACACACACACACACACACACACACACACACACACACACCACACAGCACACCACACACCACACACACACACACACACACCACACACACACACACACACACACACACGTATATATATATATATATATATATATATATATATATATATATATATATATATATATATATATATATATATATATTATATATATATATATATATATATATATATATGTTACACTCTAAATATAGCGACTGTATCCCCAACGTTGATATATCCTTGGGCAATCGCTGCGTGCCTTATCGAGGGCCGATATTGGTGCCTGTAGCCTGAAACAATTTTTTTTATAATTGTGAATGCAGTATCGCTGCAAAATATCGCAAAATTTGGTCGCAAGATTGTTTTGTAGCGAAAAACAGAGAGACGTGAGAAGATGTGAAGTATCTCGTTACATTATTTCTAGGACCGATGCAGAGCGGCGGTGGCTGCAGCATTAAGATCGCCAGGTGCGTGAGCGCGTACCTCAAGTTCGGTCACAGTAGGTTTGAGGAGCTAAGTTCTGCTGCGGGAGGCAACAAAGGCGATGCTGATTGCTGTTGTTAAGACACGAAGAGCGTTGATGTCGATGCAAGGTCGCGTTGTTAGGGAAAACTCCTCGAGAATACGGCACGGCCATGCTGGCCGCTGACATGTCTTCCTCGTCTCTCTTGCTGCAGTTTTCTTTATTGGGGACCTGATCTATGGCGACGCAAGGTAAAATATTGGCCGCGAGGCCACTGGAATGGCCGGCGCTGCGATGGTTATGACGTCCCAGAAAAGATGCACCTACTCGCCTTGCTGCGAAGTTGTTGTGGAACACGATGTTTGGGTGCAATTGTGGTGCGTGAGGTTCAATTCGCTGTGTGTGAAACTTCGTTTTGCCAGCTGGATATATTACCGCCATAAAACGAATGCTAGATTGCGTGCAAGCATATTTAACTTGGTGTATCAGTTCTATGCCGCAGTGCCAGGTGCGTGCAACGAATCTCGCTGTAAGTTTTCATCGTTACCCCAAACGTTATGATATGCGCGACACTTCGCTGGTGAAGCGAAAAAATGGGAAAGGACACCAACGCTAACTCGCGGGTCGGCAGCATGGACTTTCGTCACGAGGATTTTGTGTACGCGCCGCAGCTAAGATGTTTGTTAACAGCTGACGTGTGCTCACGAGCGCTCCCGGCAGCTTATTGCGGGTGTTTGCAGACTCGCTATAAATCAAGGGTCTCAAGCATGTGTCCCATTGACCGCATGGAGCCCGCTTATGTTTCACTATAGCGGCCCGCACATGACTGCCTCAGTGTCACACTCTGGTCAAATCTCCATCATTAAAAAGCACGCTCACGTACTACTCAGACATGACTAATTGAATGCAGCTTCAGAGGTGCATGCAACTTTTCCGCACGTTTGCATCGAGAGCGTCTTTGGCGCCCTGCATCGCCGGCGAATGGTCTTGCAGTGCGGCGTGTAGCGGAATGGTGAAGCGTGGTGCGTAAACTATAGGCGTCTAGCTTGCCTAAACGAAGATAGGGAATGAAGTTAAATCTCTCCAAACCAATGGTCTCATCTTTTCTTGAAGAAAGCAAAACAGTGCTGGCGCTGCAAAAACTTGGTTCAACCACGCTCAACCACGGCAATTTTTTTTAAGGAAGAGCTGGCTGTGCACCTTTAAATTAGAGTGAATGAAGTTTTGTGGTCGCGCCACTTCTTACGCTTAGGACTATCTTACCAAAGAAATGCAGCCTGGTCGTTCTTGCCATTCATTTTCTCTCTTTTTCGAACCTTCAAGACTTTCAATGGGATAATCATGTTCAATCCGAATATAGTTATTCAACATGACGATCAATTCACACGGTGAGGAAGAGGAAGAATTGCGCGAGGGAACTTGTTTACGCCCGGCGATCAGCAGCGGCGCGCTTTGGTGCATTTCGCTCACTGACGTGAATTCATTTTCTGGTCTCAAGTCAAGAAGTTTCCGAGTGAGCCTCTGCTCAGCTGGCTGGAGCTCAAACCGGATGCAGAGAGCAGCGTAGTGGCACACTCTGCGTGCATCTTGGGTCCAGGAAACAAATGACCCACGCGCGGCGAAAAATCGCCGGTTCCCTATCTGCCGAGCTTGAAAACGCAACTGTTTGAGTGGCCGATGAAGAAGAGGAGAATCAGTGCCAGGCCTTGGATAGCCGCACTTTATGCGCATTGTTTCTTCTTTGAACGAGAGGAAAGGGAGTGAAAAGGCGGTCTTTTTTTCAGAAAGACGTCGGGCCTCTCGCCTACGTAATGTGTGGGTCTTGTGTCGAGTATCTTTAAAGTTCCTTTACGTTATGCGTGTGGCTTTTATTTTGACTGAAGTAGCTCAAGGGTACCGATATGGAGAGACTGATGTGGTCGTAAATGCACTGCATGACTGCTTCTGTGATAGCGGAAAACCGAAAGAGCAGCCCACGTCTGCGCTTGCATAAGCGACGACGCTGCATGATCAATTTTCCAATATCGCGTTACTTTCCCATGCCAAGCATTCATGCTCATTCTTCATCGATGTTTATACGCTGTTATGAGTTTATGAAGGGAATAAGGTTGGTCTGTTGAATAATTGAACCAGTGGTTTAATAACCAAAAGTAAAACCCGCTATTTAGATTCCCTATATTTACGACAGAAGGCGCAGCAGTTATCTTGAACCAGGGGTTTACCAGGGACGCTGTTGAAGCTTTAGAGAAAACGTGTGACGGGAATAATACTATCATCATAATCATAATAATCGGGAATGTGCATCAGAAATTGGATAAATTCTAATACTCACCACTAGTCCACAGAAAAAGAAGAAGACAACAATTAGGCCAAGAAATGGCAGCAAAGTAACGACTGCGAACCGAACGCGCTGAGCTCGTAAAATGAGAGAATACTAGGGAATGACAAAGCCAACCATGCCTGTGAGAAGACCCCGAAGCGATGGAAGCCTACGTAAACGATGACGCGCCAGAGGGTTTATGAAAGATGTGAGCGCTGGGTTTCAGCGAGGGTCTAACTCTCTTGTTTGAACAACTGTATAGGGCCTTTGACTGTCTCTGAATGTAGGTCGCTAAAATCGAACATTCCTGCACTGAGAACCAATATAGAAAGAATCTAAAGCATCACGTAGCTAAAGTCTAGCAACATAATAGCATCACAAATTTAAAGTATACCAACAACGTAGAAGACTTCAGAATCACCCAGTTTCGCTGTTTCAAGTCTTGCGCTACTTGGAACAAGCATCGCGATTTTAAATGCGAAGCAGCTCTTTCACTAGCCTGTGTAAACGCTGTCCCATGAGTCCGCACAATCCTTTCACCGCAGGTATTGGAGCGGTGCCAAGTTGGTCCAGTCGCAACTGCGCGTCGACGTCACTTTCTCTCTCACCCACAGCAGCTGCTGGCTGCTCCGCCCGCTCGCAACAAACACAATTCTCTCTCTCTTCACCCTCTCCACCACCCGCAATGCTCGACAGTGCGTCAAGTGTAATGACTAGAAAGATTTAGTTGCGTGTCCGCAGCAGCCTTACGGACGCGGCCTGCCATTGAAAATGGCTAGCAGGCGGCGTCTGTATGGCTACTGTGGACGTGTGACTAAATTTGTCTACTCTTGCAGCTTGTTTATCTGCGTTAAAACTTACACGAAACCCAACCCGTCTTTTTTTTTTTTAGTTGCGAGACAGCGCCTGTCTGTGTCGTTTTACTTCGTCGTCCTCTCGTGTTTGCTGTTCGACCAAGATGAACGCCTCCCGTGTCCTTGCGTTTCAAAAAAAAAAAAAAAAAAAACGTCTACTCGAGTAAACGCTACACCGAATTTCGCTTCAAACCGTTCTTCCAGCACCCGCGTCGACGCCAGTTTCATTGGAGTTACTGATTACATATACATGATATACACAGTGTGATTGCTCAACATGAGAAACGAATAGAAAAAGAGAGGAAAAGATGTGGACAGGCCGACAGCTTAACAGGGGTAAGTGTGCGGTTCTCTACTCTGCAGTGAGGGATGATGCACGAAAAAGAACGACGTAGGTAAAACTAGATGAAATACTGTCTTGATGTATATCAACGCGATGATATACGTTAATGTCAATGAATAAGTTAATGTTGGTAGGAGCAGGACTGAGTGTCAGTATGGCTGAGTGGCCATAAGCGCGAGTATATGCTCTCAATTTATCCACTATTCAGTGCATACCTTTTATGCCAACGTATCGCATTACGCTTCAGAGCAAAGCATTGTTTACGTGATGCTCGATTTTAAAGAAACGACTACAGTTTAGCCATGGTAATTACTGCCGTTCGATATGAAGGCTAAAATGTGTGCTAGTCACAAAAAAAGTTGATTTTTTTATGAAGTGGCAGAACACCAGGAGTTCATAGTATACATATGAAACGCTTGTGAAAGGAGGCATCTACACGCGCTGCAGCACGCGTACTTCAAACTGATCTATACTAAAACCGCGAGCGCGTGCGGACGAACACACGTATACGCACTTAATACGAAGATTGGTTAAAATTTTTTCTCACGAGAAACTCTAGCGAAAGAAGATTTCGTGAATTTGGGCTCACGTTTCTCTGCGCATGCAACCGGATTACATGTGTGATAATGTAAAATGTGACACTTGTTCAAAAATGTCGGCACATATGCAAAAGGAGGGCATTAAAAACGTTGTAAACACAATATAGATGACATAAACAAGTTTTGAACAGTGATGCAAGAACAATTTCAGCCCAAAAATTGGCAACATAACTATCGCCATCACATCTCGTTTAATTTAGAAAGCGAGACGACCCGTGATATTTCGGTTTGTGTTGCTGCTTAAAATACACTTGTGCCTTCTGTATCGCGCTCTGAAACGATCTACCAGGGAACTTGTTCGTAAGAAAACGTTGCACAAACATCATCGGAAGCGGTTTGTTGTCTGGAGGCACAATGAGCAGCTCCGTATTTGTCAAGATGGAGCTGATTTCAGCTCTAGCTTACGAACGTTCAGTAAAAAAAGAATGTTGAAAACGCAAATGACTAGTCTGGGAACAGAAACGAGCTAATGCTATTGTTTGGGCACTCAGGCCTTGACGAAGTTAAGTCACCTCTTCAAAGCAAAGTGGTTTCTGCCTAATTAGAATGATTCCCTCTTTCATTATCTGTTAATCATTGCCGTTATTTATATTGCTGTAAATGCTTTGTCTCGTTTGAATCACAGATCAGTCAATCTTAAACGCGATTAGCTTTTATTTAGCTATTGCAGCGGATGTCGCGTGGCTGGACGATCTCCATTGTGCCGTCACCCACTGTCGAGTGTCAACACAGCCGCACTCGGAAGATGTGTCACAAAGGAGAAACGACACTGACGACGTCATTGGTCGATGTTTTGGTACCACGTGGAAGTATTTGAGCATGTTTTGTACTTCTAGATGCATCCTACTTGCCATGTTGGGAATCAGTGGGGGGGGGGGGGGGGGACTGAAGCAAAAGCAGCGACAACAACGTCAGGAGAAACAGAGAGAAAAAAAAGGTAAACATAGAAATCAGAGAGAAAGTAACAGGAAGAAGAATCCTGAGTGGTTCGCTGAGATATCATTCACATTTAAAAACCTAAAACAGGTACACACTTGAATAATGGAATCATAAGAATACTTCTCGAAAAGATAGTAGGTACTATCTTTCGGAGTAAAATGAGAGGAACAACTGCTGCGCAATAAGTCGAGCCGCCACCAACGGGAGTCTCTCGCACCAGATATGCTGAAACGAAGTGCGTGCACCAACACTTCATTCCACCACCGTGTCGGCGTCACGCAGACTTCGGAATCGGCGCAATCTACTACAAGTGGAAGCTGCGCAAATTGGAAGCTGTTAGTGCATCCGGCTCTTCATTTCTCCTTGCTTCCAGTAGTTTATACCCTTTATACCTTTCGGCACCTGACACGCACACAAGCAGGCCATACCTCCACCCGCCAAATGTACTTTCGCTCGAGATCCTTTTCATAGTCCGCGCTATGCAGTCATTTTCCTTCTTCCCTTCTGTCCCCGAGTAAAAAATTTACTCTGACTATCACGCCGCCATCTGTCACATACAGAACAACACGTTGCCCCTTGCTCTTCAACAGGAGGTAGAGCGAGCGATCTCTGCTCTTTAACCCTCCACTGTTTTTTTTCCGCTGGGTTCCTGGGCATTCAGGTATTAATGACAATGAGCTGGCTCATCAGCTTGCCCACGATATACTGCATGGGGCACCGTTCATTCCCTGGCCCACACCTTCGGAAGACAGTGAGAGCTCCGCGAATAACGATGGGCAGATCTCCTTGCGTCACACTATCAAAGAGGTATATCTCCAGCTCAGGCTCGACAAGCGTCTCTGCCCTCCCCCCCCTAATCCATCACTCACTGCGCTCGAGGCTCGAACTCTACGGCACATCTAAATGAATTACCTGATAACTCCCTCTCACGTTTTACTTTATAAATATAGGTTTAACTCCTGCTGTCCCAATTGCCCCTCCCCATATGCCGAGCTGTCACACTGCCTGTTTTACTGCTCAACTGCTCAGCAATCCAGCTATTACCCTGCCCCATTCCTTTCCATCACCTCTTGGCTCGACTGAATCGGTGCTGAAGGGGAAGAAGAACAGTGTTGACTGGTCGCACAGGCGGTCAAAATGCTTGGCCTGTAAATTGTGGCTGAATAAAAGTCTATTACTACTACTACTTCAGAGAGCACAGAAACCATAGTAAATGAGAGGGCGAAATAGACCACAGGCAGAGGCGGGTGTTGTGTGACGCTTTTTGTGCCATTTCATCCGGCGTCTTTTGTTCGGTGCAGTAAGGTATCCCTTCAAAACAAGCGCTAGTATGCACCATTGTGTCACAGATACTTGATTTTATTTTCACAGATGACGGATGGTGAACTCACTTTCCGTATGAGAGAGAGCATAGGGCTGAGAGCGACGATGGGGTAAAGATATTCAATTATGAGCAATGGCACCTATAACATTTAATGACAGATAAGACAGAACATTCTGGAATTAGAGGCGTTACTACGGTTAAATTTCAACAAATTTTATGAGATCAAAACATTATCAGTGGCGTCAACGCTATTTTCAAGTAATGTATCATTGCCTTGAAGCACCAAAGATAAAATTTTCGCAACGTGGATCACTTGATCTCGATCAATCTATCTATGAGAGCGCACACGAATGTCTACTGTAGAAAAATAAAATAAAAACTGATGAAAGCAAGTTAACCACATGCTTTATTCAATGATAAATGACTTGAAGTTCCTTCGAGTTCGCGAGGTGAGATAGTGAATGAGACGAACACAGCTTTCTTGCCCGTAGCTGCAAGCTGTCAGCGTTACGAAGATAAAAGCCATGAGCGATGCTTGTTGGGGGTTAACATTGTTGATGGGTGGTCTAAGTTCAGAGATATGCGACATGGGTATAATTAAACGCCTTTAAGGATATCATATTCATGTCTTCACTGTGACACAACTATTCGGAAGCAATCAATCAATTATTTTTCTAATTAAAATCAAATAAATAATCATCAATTTTATTTTCTCTTCACGCGAAAGAGTGTGAAGAGACCCAGAATAGGCAAACACTATATAGCATTAGTTGCCTATTCGGTCATTGGCACTTACGGAGGGCTGCATACTAAGTATCCAAAGTCGTCTACCGAATGAGGAAATAACGATGAATTACATATACGGCTGGGAATGGTTCACTGAGAAAAATATATGCTTGTCGCTACATTGTTATTGATTTCGCCAGGACAGTTCAAAACAAGTGGTGATATATATATATATATATATATATATATATATATATATATATATATATATATATGTATATATATATATATATATATATATATATATATATATATATATATATATATATATATATATATTGCAGTGACTGCTGTTGCCCTGCAGGTACAACATCCTCTTCTTGGCGCTGACGTACGCAGTTCCAGTTTCTACAATGGTTGTTACTTACTCACGAATGAGCTGTGTTCTTTGGGGAAGCCGCTGCATCGGCGAGTTCACCGAACATCAGCGGATCGCTTTGAGGAACAAGCAAAAGGCAAGTGGAGGACGGGCTTTTACCGAATTAACCTACGAAGTCACGATAGAGCACAACGCCATTTTCGTTTGCAGAAGCTCCTAACTTGCGCTAATATTTGCTTGTAGATATGTGCTCGGTTAGATTTACAAATCTGCTGCACAAGTTGAGACATTCTAGCACTTTTTATCCAATTTGAGTGCACCGCTTTCATCTCGTTGAGTCAACAGCGCGCTTCGACACATCAAGAAATTCCATTAAAACGGGCCTAAAGTTAATTTGTCACTATGATTTCACAACGAAGGAATGGCGTAGGAAATCAGAGACGGGAAAGAAAAGATTGGACTGTGGATGTTCAGTACTTTTCTTTTTTTCATGTAGTGATCTCTTGCACCGTTTTAAGTAAACAAATAAAATTTATTTATTTAATCGTTGTTTTTTGTTTATCAGTTTATTCGTTGTATTCCTATTTTCATGCTACTTGCATTCATTTAAACGTTTTTTATGCTGACATTTCTTATTATAGTATTTTGCAGCTTATAAAATCTTTTTGACGTTTGATATGTTTATTTTTGTTTGTTTATCTCTGTAGTTTTTAAACTCCAATTAGGTTCGAACTTCACTAGACCCGAAACTTTCTCTCGTTTCCTGTGAGACACAAATACCGGGGGAGCTAGCCACGTGCTGTGTACGAATTGTTATGAATCACGAGGGGTGATAGTTTGCAACAATACACTAAGCGGGAATTTTCACTTTAATGTGCGTTTATTGAATGAGTCAGACAGCCTGCGAAGTATCGCCCCTTGCCACCGCTAGCTCTCACTTTCTATCGAATCTCCATACGTTACGTGGTGATTCAACCAGTAGCAGGTAACGAAGAAAAATAACGGCGCTATCACGCAACAAGCTCTCTTAAGCCGAATACAGTGAAGACAGAACAAAAAAAAAAAAGGCTTTGCACTGCACACACACCTTAAACAGTGGTGTAAGTGCATGCACTCCAGGGGCCAGAATAGAGATTACAGTAATGGAGGAGTGTCGAATTTGGTACATCGCGCAGTTATTGTTCATGACAATATGACGGCCTGTTTGCACAAAATTTTTCGTACTACCATTCAGGACAGAAGAACAGAAGCGACAGGCACAAAAAATGCGCACCTGACAATGAGGTCTATATACAAGCCTCGAACATGTACAACAAAAATAGGTGATTCGCTGAGCGGTTAGTGAGGAACAGCTACGTCGCAGCAGCTATAGCACAGTGTTTACAAGGTAGCCCATAGGTTCACAATTTCTGAGTGTCCTGCGTAACAGCACTGTTAATGTGCAGGAACAGGCCAATCTCTCGTAGTTTGCACTGCGCCATTAGGATATTACCCCAAATCAGCACTTCTGACCTTATGGCGAATCCTTAAAAAGGTGTCATTGAATAGATCTTTTTGTTGGGCTAGTTGGAGCATGCCTAACGGAAGAAATAAGGAGTCAGCCAGATGAACAAAAGCAGTGACTAAACATGCAAGACTAGGAAACGAAAACATGTTTTTTAATGGGTTGTACTGTATTATCTTGTGCATTCTGTAGCTGCAGTCGTTACAATGTTTCTTTTTCTTGTTCATGTCACATTGGCCGTATACACCACGTTTCAAAGATTACATACCCCTTTTTGGTAAAGATACATTATTACGTACAACATTCACAGCTTTAAAATACATCATGTGATTAGTTCTGTCAAAATTTTAGCTTTTGTTTGTCCCCGTTTCATTCGAATAAAAATCAGTTGCCAGTAAAAAAAAAAAGTCTTGTTGACGCCATATTTCTTAGGTTGAGTCATTGAGCCTTATAAGCAGGATGCTTTTGAAAAAAATTCCTGCTCACATATACCCTAAATATTGATTTACATCTAGTCTACCCTGAGCCACGTACAGTGCAAGGGTGCTTATCTTTATGGACGTACTATAAATAGATTTCCACAGTGTACGTCACAATGTAATTGAGCACGACACCTTCTGTATCAAACAAAAACAAATGATTTCATATGATAGATATGATGTGATAAGATATAATTGTATTGCATAATTTAAATAATGATCTTTTGACAGTAAAGATAAACAATAAAAATGATTCATGTACTACTAAATGATTTTTATAGACTAACAAGCTTTATCATTACCACTGAAATTTTGTAACACACACACACACACACACACACACACACACACACACACACACACACACACACGCACACGCACACGCACACGCACACGCGCATGCACACGCACAAACACACACACACACACACACACACACACACACACACACACACACACACACACACACACACACACACACACACACACACATACAAACGCGCTCACGATTACACATGTGTCTGTTAACAAAGTACCTTGCAGCCGCTGATTTCTTTCGCAGTTCTACGTAGTGGATAAACGCAATCATTTGAGGTAAAATAAAAGCAAACTATAGCTTAGGCCGACCTCTCTACCTTTCTGTATATAAATTCTCTCTCTCTCTTTCTCAGGCAAAAGAGAATGGGCCCTTCACTGTCAGGGAATTCGGTTGTCATAATAAATGAGTTCGCAGCCGAACGAACGGCTGAAGCATGCAGCCGAACAAAGAATTCGATTTTGCGGAGCTTGAGAAAGAACACAGAAGCACTTATATTGCCTCATTATAATTATTTATAAATATTTGGATACTATTCAAAGTGTACGCTCATGTTGGTGGCCGGCTCTGCTTCGATAATGAAATTTTGTTGCCATTCGTGAGCTCTTCACGAGTAGAAGAAATGAGGCTGCTTAGCTGGCCAGGTTTTAGGGGCGAAGCTGCTTGGGGCCTAGCCTTGTCGTCCAGGTTCGTCGCGGGGAGATTCGTGGATATGAGACTCAAATATTGTCCACAATAGACTAATATTACAGAACAATACAAAACACTGAAAAGCACAAAAGTTTTATACTAGTCGGTGACTTAACATACATATTACAGACCTTAAAAACTAACTTTGTCGTTGACCTTCAGTGTTTGCTGTCATGGTAGTTAGAAAACCATTACTATAGCGGAAGCATGTTTGTATGTGAATAAAAAAAAACTTAACAATAGGCGAACGACAATTATAATTGCGAAGGACCAATATAAAATACCCGCAAGCCCAAACCCTTTATACAATTGTCGGTGACTTCAATGAAGATATTATGGATATTAGGATCTACCGAGCCTTGTTGTCCACTCTTTATGCCGCTGAATTTGCATTATATGAGGCAGCGCTCGAGAAAACATGCGTGAGACACAAAAATGATTTAACTATGCACGCATATCGATTATAATTGTGACATAGCAGTATAAACACCTACAGGCACAAATCCTTTATACTAGTCGGAGACTTAAACGTAGATATTATAGACCTTAGAACCGAAGTCCGCCTACTCGTCATCATTCACTTTGTGGATATTCATGCATTTTTTTTCTTTTTTGGCTTCACCAAGCTACATAATGTTTTAGCTCAATTTGCGTTTTAAATTGAAGAGGTATAGATCGGACTTGCGTAAATCCAGGTAGTTTCTCGCGATTGAAAAGAACACCTATAGAAAAAGAATAAAACAATAAGTGACCTGTTTTCCTTCCAAATCACCCCCTTTTTATTTCATCTATTTTGACATTCTTGCAGCGAAATCACAACTTTTTTTATACATTCTTATGTACAAAAAGTAACGCCTTAGTATGTGCACAAAGAGTGCTGGCTCATGACATCGCTAACACTCTGACAAAAGGTGAACCGTAGGTTGAAAAAAAAAAAAACATTTTTTTTTTCGTTTTCTGGGCTTTCATTGCAAATGAAAATTATGATGGCCGCAGTACATGAATCGTAAAGTGGTATGGTTCTGTGCAGCTATCACTGCCTAATTTTAGTATCACATAGTTCGGTGCACACCACACCAGAATTATCACGAAGTTTATAACGATGGTTTTTGTCGTCGTATATGTTTTCCGAACTCGTTGTCATGCCCAATAAAGTTTTTCTCTTCTCACATTTAGAGAAAGACAACAATGCACGTATGATGAACGTGTTAACCATCACAAAACGCAACGTTCTTGAAGGCGTGGAAACTCTTAGAGCATAGAGTCAGCTTTCCTGTGAGGCAACTTGCTCAAGTGATGACGGCGTAGTCATTTTCGCAAACAGTGTCTGCTGTAAACACGATTTGCTTATATTACTTGAGCCATTCGCGAGAGATAAGCCCGGGCCTGTGTACCATCGCTTGTTCTTCACTTGAACCGTAACTTGTGCCACCTTTAGTTTGCCAAACCAGTTGTTCAGAAAAGCGAAAAAGAGAATTACGAAGAAGGGTATAGTGCAGAAATGTAGTGTTATATGCTACGTTAACTTTTTTCTACAGGCTCAATACGCCATCAAGGCAAACGCATGTCTGTCTGTCAGAAAAGATCCGATGACTTTGATGTTAGGCTCACAATCATTAATAAAAAACGGCATGTTACTAAAGAGGCTCACACCTCATGAAGCGGCACCAGTTAGGGGGGGGGGGGGGTTGAGAAGCTATCATGACTGAAGAGTTTATCATGTTTGCGAGCAACAAGCCTCATTGCACCCGACACGTTGCGTACACGGCTTTTTTGAGTGGTAGAGCGATACCAAAATATATTCTTCCCTAGCGAGTCGTTTTTTTCTCCTTCGCTTAGGCTCGGTAATACTGTGCGGGGTATTTCGACAGTGTAATTCCAAACTACACCGAGTGTCAAGGGCAATACGCGTAACAACATGCACAGGACGTTTTAGATGGTCTCTTCAGTTCCGCATGTACAGCTGTCTGTCATACCGATGCGAAAAGAGTACACCTTTGTGAACAACACCCAACTAAAGGCGGCATAACAGTGTCGCATCGGAGCGGGAAAGTTATGATGGTAGCTGTATCTTGTGCGAAGGATCCAGTTCATATAAGTGACACCTTTGGAAGCAGGTAGACGACCAGAACGTGCGTGTAAAATCTCGAGCCAACAAGTAAAGTTGTCTTGCTGTATCATTCCTTGATAGAGGAATCGGGACCACACGTGTTCCTTCATGGGCTGAGCGGGCTGCATCATCGGCTAATTGATTTCCGGTAATACCAATATGTCCAGGCAGCCATTGATATATAATATCATGTCCTCGTGCTAGAGCTTGATGGCGGCAATGTCTTATTTCATGTACCAATTGTTCATGATTCCTCTTACGCATGGCAAACTGCAAACTCTGAAATGCTTGCTGCCTTCAAATCACGGAATATGACCCATTTTCCTGGACGCTCTTGAACGAGATATTATAAAGCGGCTCTTATAGCAGCAAGCTCTGATGCCATAGTCATAGTCGTTTGCGACAACTTAAATCGTCGTTTGCGACAACTTAGTCGTTTGCGACAACTTAATAGTCCTAGTCGTTTGCGACAACTTAATTTGCTTGCAGCCGGAATTACTGCGGCACCTGATGAGCTGCTGGACGAGACCGACCCATCAGTGTATATCTGCGTTCGGTACAAGTACAACTCATATATTAATGGCAGTGTTGCTTGCTTCAATGCTACTCTGGAATGATTGCATTTCTTTTTGATACCCGGAATTTCTAGACGTACCTGCGGCTGGTCGAGGCACCACAAGGGACGTGCAATTCTCGTAGCTTGCGTATATCCTGAAGGAATGCTGTTTAGGTGTTTGGTTAGGAAGTTTTAAAACGTAGCACGTGTTCTTTCGGAGTGTAGAAAGGCCAAGTGGTGGTCGGAGACACGGCTAGCATATCTAATGAGTGCTCTGAGGCAATCCACAACTCTATATGTCCTGACCGGATGGTCCTTGGCGAGCACAATTATGGCATAGGTAGGAGCGCATCAGGGAAGTCCTAGGCAGATACACAGTGCCTGACCATGCAAACTCTCCCAAGAATGAGCATTGAACTTGCAAGTGTTCGTCCGTACCGGCAAGCTGTATCACAATAGACCCTGAAATAGGGCCCTGTGCATCTGTAGCATGAAGGCCACAGAAGTTCCTCATGCTTTCCCGCACATGAATTTCATTATATGCACAATAGATAGCAGTCTCACCTTCAAGTACGCACAATGCGGGCTCCACAAAATACTTCTATTGATAGTTATACCCAGGAAACGATGCGTACGTGCATATTTGACACTCTGCCCATTGATGTAAACAGGGTATGGCGTCATTGGTTTGCGTGTAAACGCAATCAACACGCACTTGACATTTGATATAGTCAGGCCTTGTTTCCGAAGGTACGCAGTTGAGAGGGTGGCTGCCCGCTGTATTCATGCACGCACCTGAGGGCGAGTAACTGCAGCACTCCAGAGGCAAATATCATCGGCGTATATAGATAGGCACACCGACTTTGGCAGAACCTTCGCCAGACCAATGAGGGCAACATTGAACAAGGTGGGGCTTAAAACACCTCCCTGAGGTACTCCGCAGTAGGTGCAATGTCCACTAGTTCCACCCTCATCTGTTTGCACACAAAAAAACTCCTGCCAGTTATATAGTCTTTTATCGATTGAAACATTCGTCCACCAATGCCCATTGCTGCGAGAGAAGTAAGGATGGCATCATGAGCTACATTATCATATGCACCTTTCACGTCAAGAAAGAGTGCCACTGATATACGCTTGCGACTTTTTTCTTGCTGAACAAATGTCGATAAGTCAAGGACACAGTCGATGGAGGAGCGGCCCCGACGAAAGCTTGTCATGCAGGAAGAATAGTTGGTGTATCGTTCCAAGTACCACTAGAGACGAAATAAAACCATTCTTTCCATCACTTTTCCGAGGCAGCTTGCGAGGGCAATAGGGCGATACACTGTCAAGTCCAATGGTGATTTTCCCGATTTCAGAAGTAGTATTACTCGACTTATTTTCCATTCTCGGGGAACACTGCCGCTGAGCCAGGAGTTGTTGAAGCATGTTAAAAGTTCTCTTCTGGCTTTTTGTCCAAGATGTCCCAACGCACTGTAATACCATCAGGACCTGGCGATGACGTGCGCTTAGAAGCGATTAACGCGCCTTCCAGTTCTTTCATGGTGAATACAATGTCCATTTCTGGTAATCGAGCCACAGGAACGATCACAGCGTCGATGCTCTCGTTCATAATATTTCCGGACACTCTCGTGCAAAATTCTTCAGCCACCCCGAGTTCTGTTTTTCCATGATGGAGTGCCAAAGCTTTAAAAGGGTGCCGTTGTTGCGGAGAGGAGCCAAGATCCACGAACTGTTCTCCAGATATATGACAGCGGTTTATGAGGGTCTAGAGATTCACAGAATGCTTTCCAGTGTTCGCTCTCCAGCTTGTTAATGCGTCACTGAATCTTTTTCTCGAGCCGTCTTGCTTCACTCAGGCCGTAAATTGATATTGTGCGTCTGTATCGTCGTTCATCACGCTTTCGTATAGCTCTTAATCTTTCCAGTTCAATGTCTAACTGTGTTATTTTAGACGAGAATGATATTTTACACTTGGAAGCTTGCATAGTTTCGGTTATGGCATTTTCCAGGCTGCAGGCAAGGCCTTCTTGGCAAGCGTCTTCAATACGAGATGTAAACATTGACCAGTCAGTGCCAATTATATCCCTGGAAAAGAAATTTTTTTTGAGTCCATCGATCTTCACATAGGTGGGTATATGATCACTCCCACGAGTCTCAATGTCGCAAGACCATTTAACTTTGTGACAGAAGCACC
This sequence comes from Rhipicephalus microplus, assembly GCF_013339725.1. Lineage (NCBI taxonomy): Eukaryota > Metazoa > Arthropoda > Arachnida > Ixodida > Ixodidae > Rhipicephalus > Rhipicephalus microplus. The sequence continues at coordinate 147,712,229 of NC_051172.1, read as the reverse complement.
GTGACACCAATGTCAGATCAAGGCAACTGCCATACGTGAGACCCCGCAAATATGTTAACGTACCATCTTTCATGATGAAAAGGTCGTAGTTGGAAGCGAATGTAACGATATTCCTGCCCATGGCATTCATCGTAGTGCTCCCCCAAAACATGTGATGGGCGTTGAAGTCACCGGTATAATCCAAGGCCCATTGGTCTTCATTGGGATGACTTTTAATTGATCGCCGTCAAATCGCGCTGACGGAGATATATGTCCACCAATAAGTGTGAACGAAACAGCATTATTCTTTATACGAAGACACTCGTTCTGATTGTCGTAATTTGAACTTACTGAGTGTGAAACATAAGTCAAGTCTGTGCGGATGTAAACAATTACTTTGATTTGTTCTTCGCAAGCGGCTCAACAAAAAGCTTCATAACCGGACAGTCTATAAGGCGTTGACACGTTTGGTTCACATATGACAAGTATAGAGAATTGATTGGCCCGAACGAATTGGCGAAAGTCCGAGATACTCGACTTCATGCCTCTGGCATTCCATTGAAAAATCGACGCACTTTTAATTTCAGTGCGGAAGAGAATTTGTTGAGCCATTGTGCTTATACGATGTTAGCAAGCACTGGATTCAGTGCATCCAGTATTTGCAGTGCACTCTTAGCAGATGGAGATTGTATGCTGTTCAGGAGCGTACGAATCGTGGCAATTAATGATTGCACGATTGCAGTCACTTGCCTGTCTTCGTTGGAAAAATCTGAAACCGGGATCCCGGGCTGGCCGTCATGAAACTCCTTCGGTTCACTTGATTCTGCTTCCCTTCGAAGTGCAGGACACTCTGTCGAAGTTAGGGCATGTTCACTGGCCTTGTCCTTTACAGTCTTTCCCACATCATGTAATCTGGGAGGCAAAGGAGGTGGTAATGATGAGAGCTGGCAAACGCATCGAGGAGGTAGCGGACGTCCTTGAAGACCGACGTCGACGTGAACGATGCCTTCTGACTTTAGCTTCGGCTTCTCATTGAGACGAGTGATCGCGCACCATCTCCTTCAAGATGGCAAATTCCTTCAGAATACGCGAGCAGCCATTCGATGTAGCTTCATGGGATCCATTTCCAGTTATCCTATGACCAATAGCGACATTGGCGGGGCATTTAAAACGACCGTTTACCACATAATTATCTTATGTGAGAACGAAACATGCAAATTGGGTTTACATATATAGATCGTTTACAACTTCCTGTGCCGAACGATAAAAAGAAACACACACACACACACACACACACACACACACACACACACACACACACACACACACACACACACACACACACACACACACACACACACACACACACACACACACACGCACGCACGCACGCACGCACACATAAACAAACAAGGGAGCACTGAGTGCAACTTAGTCCATATATGGTGCCGTGAATATCGCTGTATAGGCAACTCTCTGCACAGCAATGTGCGCTATAGAGGAAGGTACTCATTTTATTAAAGAGCATACTCATGTCTGTAAAGCGGTGACGTCTCTAGCACCTAAACACGTCGTAGCATGAAACATAAACAGTGCTTGCGATTTCTTGACCAGCTAATTTAATTTGTAATCGCATTGATACGTGGCTTAGCTTCCATCTCAGACGGCCGCTAGGGACCAGTATAAGTGAACGTGTGTTTGCCAGAACCAGCAGGTTCACGACAGGCGTTGGTAGGACGTGTGAGAGAACTCCTGGCTTCGAAAAATTGTATACGTGCATAAATGTTAATATACCATAGCCAGTATAAATACAGTTGATCTAAAAGGGACATGAATATTGTCATGACAGAACATAAGAGACGACGTGCAAAAGAGCAGTCTGCTTCACAAATTAACTATACTACATCCGTCATTTTCTACCATAAGTAAATATCTAGTACTCAGTGGCTAATGGAATGGCTGCCGAGTGAATGGCGGCGTGAGGTATACATATTTGCTTTGAAATTGTATATACATATTTGCTTTGAAATTGTTATGGTACGTATTTGACAAATACCTAGCAGCAAAAAAGCTTAATTATGCCACATTGTTAAAAACATTGTGCAACATGGAATCGATTTCGTAGAAAAAATGAAGCTTAAATACTTGTTTACACATTATACAAGAGACGCGCTTCCATCCCGAAAACCCCACGTTGTTTAGGATTTCGGTGAGATAGTAAGGTTGCTTAAAGTAGCGTGGTTTCTATAAAAAAGTATCACATGTCCTATGAGGCGAAAAACTGAAAACACTCGAACTACAATGTAACAATATCCTTCCCAGGAGACAATCAATGGTCATGCTTTCGCAATGGTAAGCCACTATCTATACAGTGTAAGCGTTGTAGTGCCTCCCAGGCCTCTCTAATATCAGGAAGTGGGCGTGGACGTGACAAATGGGACGTCATAAGCAGCAGTTGACGGAGCTCAGTTAAGAGCGCTGCTGAAGCACTTAGCATGCATAATTATATCAAGAAACGGCTGCATTAATTTCTGTGAGGTTTATGTGGTAAATATCACCGACGTAGCTTACCCGTTAATGTTGATAAATTCAAATTTTATGTATGAATTGTTTTCTTTGTTGCCATAAACTTTTTTTGTGTTGCCAGTGAGATTACTTCAGGTTTGCTGTGGCATGATAACCGCTTTGTAACGAATTCCACACACTCGAGCATGCACTGCCATTTATCATTTTCGCTTTTTCTGCGTGAATGGCAGAGGCATGGGGTCGGTTGGCTATAGGTGATCTGTAGCTCTCGTGGAGGCCCTTCAGCAGCGAAATCTGGTTAATTACATGTACTAACGGCTCGATCGTTGCCCCGCCGTGGTGGTCTAGTGGCTAAGGTACTCGGCTGCTGACCTGTAGGTCGCGGGTTCGAATCCCGGCTGCGGCGGCTGCATTTCCGATGGAGGCGGAAATGTTGTAGGCCCGTGTGCTCAGATTTGGGTGCACGTTAAAGAACCTCAGGTGGTCGAAATTTCCGGAGCGCTCCACTACGGCGTCTCTCATAATCATATGGCGGTTTCGGGACGTTAAACCCCACATATCAATCAATCAAATCAATCAAAGGCTCAATCATTGCTATGTGGTTCGAAGACGTAGCGAACTATGAAGAAAACAAATCGTGAAACAGAAACAGGATAAGCACTTTTGCCTTTTTCTTGATACGCGACACGTTGTTACTAGCCGTTGTAACAAATCGGGACTGGGAAAAGATACCTTGAAATTGTATCGCGATACGATACAAGATACTCAGACAAAAAGCACTCGAAGATACATATACAAGATACTGTCGTAAAAACTGCATACAATATGATACTTACGAGTTTTATTTTAATATACTTCGATTAATTCGCAAATCAGTTTTTATAGGCCCTCACAATCTAGTAGCGAACGCGAATGCACAAAAGCGATGACTGAAAATTTTCTGAAATGTCCCCGATTTCATTTTAATGACATGTATGTTGATTGATTGATTGATTTGTGGGGTTTAACGTCCCAAAACCACCATTTGATTATGAGAGACGCCGTAGTGGAGGGCTCCGGAAATTTTGACCACCTGGGGTTCTTTAACGTGCACCCAAATCTGAGTACACGGGCCTACAACATTTCCGCCTCCATCGGAAATGCAGCCGCCGCAGCCGGGAATCGAACCCGCGACCTGCGGGTCAGCAGCCGAGTACCTTAGCCACTAGACCACCGCGGCGGGGCTATGTTGAAATTTAAGAAAGTTTTGTCCTACAGTGCATTAGTTTAATACAGAATAATTTACGAGGTTTGTTTTAGCTGCTTAACAGTTCGACTACATAGACGCTTTGCTGACAGCGGTTCTTGCTTGTCATTTATGTATTTCATAGGAGTCGCTGCTTAGCTTGCCGACTAGCTAGCGGAGTGCTATCTAATCACGCAAGCTTCAAAAAGAAGCCTTCACACGATGACATGAATACTGATGTGCAGTTTCAGCTCGTCCAATAAAGGCCCTCTACAATCCCAAATAACCAGCATGCACCAGCAACAACACTCAAGTGGGAGCACATGTGCCGCTCAGAAACTTTTGTATTGTCATGTGGTGTTGACTATGACGAAAGCGACAGTCATCCTGGTAGAAATAAAACTCACTATTTAGCTAACTCGTTCCCAGAAAACTAAGTAAACCAAAGTACTTGTCAAGCGCGCTGTACTCTGATGACGGCAATAAGTGTCCTCGCCCTTTGGTAATCCAATAATCGGCAGAACGCGTCTTGTACTTATACAGCAGTGATCCCACCTTCCAGCGTTATCGATAGTGCGTGTGTAAGCTGGCGAGTTAAAAAAAGTACGCGTACTCTGCGCGTAATCTGAATAATACCTATTGAGTTTTTACGTTCCAAGTCTATGATATGATTATGAGAAACGCACAAATGGGGGACTCCGGAAATTTCGACCATGTGTTGTTATTTGACGTGCAATGAAATATAAGTACACGCGCCTCCAGCATTTCACCTCCATCGACATGCGGCCATGACAGCAGGATTTGCGCGTAATATTAGCAGCACAATCTGAGACAATCTCGAAGTTTACGAAAGATTGCGCGTGGTTCGCGCCGAGTGATCATATGCTTTCTTGTGACTTAGACTCGATCACGCCAAAATGACAAATAAGAAGTAAAGAAGAGTGTGTGGCAGCATAATTGCACAAATAATCGTGAGCCAACGCCGTTATTCATGCTACTGCTGTCTATAGCTACGAGTGCCTGGCAACCTTGGCAGAAGAGTGAACAAAAGTGAATATAAATGCGTAAGTAGTAGAAAGAAAAATAAAGAGAGCAATCATAGGTAAGAGTCATACACACAGTTCATTTTGTCTTTACTTTACAAAAGGTTTAATGCATATTCACCAGACTAAAAGAATAATTCAGAGCACTATGTGATGTGCTTGATGTAAGAGAAGAAAAACTGGGACAACACTTGTGCTAAGAATAAATAAATAAATAAATAAATAAATAAATAAATAAATAAATAAATCATATTATTTCCTTTAGGTAAGGTGGAGTACAGGACTAAAAGCTCAAGAGCTTGACGAGGCCCTGACCCCGTTCACAAGTTGACAAAGCAGCAGGAAAGGCAGTCAATCATGCACAACAAATATGAAATAAGCATATAGGTATAACATCACAAAAAAGAAATACTAAAAGTTTATGAAAACAGTGCTAAGAGAAAAAGAAAGTAGTAAAAAGAAAGTAAAAAATCATATTATATTTTCAAAACCTCTTTGAATAAAAATAGTAGAAATAAAGCGGCATGGTACGCCAAGATATCCTCTGATGGGTAAGTGCTTTTTCTATTAGTATCAGTACCGGTTTTGCTATCGTTCTACGCTTGAGAGCGGCTTCAGAATTCCTGCTGTGGTCGTCGCATGAATTGTGATACGCCACGCTTGCATGTGGCTAATGATGAGTGTCATGGCTCTGACAAAACTGAAAAGGGAAGAGATCTCGTAAACAAAAGGCACGTGGGCAAGCACGCGAGCGTAGTTTCTGTCGAGACTGCGCGAGCTATGTCGTGTTGCTCTACTTCACCGAAAGGAATGTGCCCACATCATAGTCTTCCCTGACTGGTGGTGTCTGGTGATTGATTGATTTGTGGGGTTTAACGTCCCAAAACCATGATATGATTATGAGAGATGCCGTAGTGGAGGGCTCCGGAAATTTCGATCACCTGGGGTTTTTTAACGTGCACCCAAATCTGAGCACACGGGCCTACATTTCCACCCCCATCGGAAATGCAGCCGCCACAGCCGGGATGCGATCCCGCGACCTGTGGGTCAACAGCCGAGTACCTTAGCCACTAGACCAGGGCGGCGAAGCATGGTGTTTGGTGAAAAAACAAAATCATGTTTGGCCCTTAGTTTTATTCAGGTGGCTTAGTGGCACCAGTACCAGCCTGAGAAGCGGAACTCAGTCAGCGATTGTTGTTTCGCACGGTATAGCGTTGCGACCGCAGTATCTGGTATCTCAAGATCCATCATAGCTTATCGAATGTAGTGTAAATGCATATATAGATACTCGTCTTGTGCGACGTATCGCCATACAAATACAAGATAATCAAAGAGTAGCCAAGATAGTAGTATGTCAGATGCATGTATTCTTGATATTGCCCAGCTCTGTAGCGAATTTATAAAACCCAAGTTGTGTTTCATTAAGGGGCAGATACCCGCCTAGAGCGCTGAAGCTCCTTGGGGAAGGCCCATGAGATGCGATAAGTTTAGAATTGCTTTGTGTTTTAAGTGGAAAGCTGAATCATGGAATTTATTAAAATTATAATGGCTCTGCAAGGAAAGGTCATAAGTTTATATCAGTCGTGTCATTGTTCCGGCATAAAAACATAAGGCATGGTGCTATAAATACCAATGCATTTTATGCTGTAAACACGAGAGTTGGGCAGCTTGTAAAAATATATTTTACTCGTAACTTAAAATTTCATAAGGTACAGCTTCCCCTCCCCCCGTACTTCTTTGACCAATGGTATAAAACTCTACAGCCTCTACATTTATTTAAAGAATTTACAAAATATTATGAGTACTTGAAACTTCGAGCTTGCTTAGTTTGACTTACTATGCGATAAAACGTGGTATATTCAGAGCTCAAGTCAGCAAAAAGTGAGTTCATATCCTCCCTCCAGTATCAAGTTGTACTATTGCCTACCAGACAGTTCAGATTCAAAATTAATATTCTAACACTTCCTTCTGCGTTACTTACTGTAGCAACAAATTGAAAATTTTCCATCGCTTTTTATATCACTATCACACAATATAACGCAAAGCAATGCAAAAGAAAAAATCATGAATTGTTGTCGAAAAATATCTAATCTTATAAGGCAGCGAAAAATTAGTTACAACTTTCCACCCCGTCACATATTCTGGTATTAAATATATTTATTAGGTTGTACTGGAACTTCATCGGTTATTTATTGTTGTGGCTAATACATAACACTTTGAGTAAATGAAAACAACACCGTAATGTCTTCAGACTAGTCTTTCACAGTACATATACCTTTCAATGCATTCAACGCCAATGCAGCAAAAATAACTTCCGATGGTTAACAATTTTTTTTCTGACTCCGTGAAGCTTTGCCACTCTTCGAAATCACTTTTCTCCGCCTCCGCTCATGTGTCTAATGCACGGTTCAAGCAGGTCACCTTGATTCGTACGGCATGTACCCTATTATCGCGATAATCAGCCGAGAGTATAATAATGGTGGTGGACGACTGGTACTCTTTGTCACTGTTATCCGAGCGCCGATATTAAACACTAGTTTGTGCAGTGTATCCCACTGTGCAGTACCACTTCTGTCGCGATTTCGCATGAAATCGACTGGAGCCACTAGCCGAGGATTTTCGTAGGGATACGGTTTTATGATCTGCAGAAATTTATATTATCATATAGCCTTCCGAACCTATTATGAGCTCGGCTAAGGCTCGAAAATGAGGCTCAAATTTCTTGAGCTCGCCCGAGTCTTGCCCGAGCCAACTGAGCTGGGCCTGGGAAGTCATGTACAGCCGAAGTCGTCCAGCAGTTGAGTTGGATGCCCATAAAACAACAGCACTCTCTAAAGCACGAAGGTGCTTTGGAGAGTGAAAATAAATTCTGCGTTTCACCGTCATTAGAAAATTATCCTGATAAGTAATAGTCAAAGCAAAGAGAAGGAATACATAATTAGACGAATTAACTCAATTACTTCCTCAATGCATGGCTGCCAAGGGCATTGGGAATTCAAACTTTAATGGAGTGGAAATACGAAATCTCACAAGAAATCATGTCACGGGCAATTTGTTCTGCTTTAAATGCTTCATTTGTTGTTATAAGGGCCAACCTTAAACGAGAAAGAGCCCATTGCTTTTATTTCTGCGTTTGCGCGCAGGTGGTGAAGATGTTGCTGACTGTGGTCATATTGTTCACGGTATCATGGCTTCCGTACCACGCTTACTTCATCTACCTATTTCATCACCCGGGTGCCGCCTACGCGGACTGCATTCAACACGTCTACCTGGCGATGTACTGGCTTGCCATGGCCCATACGACGTACAACCCTATCGTGTACTATTGCATGAACCAGAGGTCAGTACTGCGCGAAAGGCAATGAAGCATTCTCAACGTCCAAGCACCAGAATCCAAGGTGCTAAGGCTGGTGCTCTATGTAAAACTACTTCAAATTTGAGTTACCACTCTACGGCCACAATAACATGCATGTGTATTTTAACAATAAAATACTTTGAATTGCAGCTCCAAGGTAAAATAAGCACAGTAGGTTAAAAATTAATGCTGTATGTATACATTTAGTGCAAAAGGCCTTCAATTTAGAGATTTAGGCAATACCTGTAACATTCGAAAAAATAAAAGCTGCCACATTGCAAAGCAGGGGCCAGTTCATGTGAAGTTTTCCTTGCTTCGTCTCAGTAAGAATGTGCAGTGCTGTGTCAAAGCAGGTTGTGTACAAGTGCATTTATTGTGAATACACAAAGAAAATAAACAGGGGTGTGCGAACAGTGTATTTTAGAACCGAATCTGACACGAATCACAATACTGTTTGAATATACAGTTCTTGAATGGTGAGGTAACCATTTTCAAAAAAGCTATACAAATCCACAATATTTCTTTACAACACATATTCTCAAAGTTTATGAAAGAAACATTCTATGACGACTTTTAACTGGCAAACCTAACACACACACACAGACACACACACACAGACACACACACACACACACACACACACACACACACACACACACACACACACACACACACACACACACACACACACACACACACACACACACACACACACACACACACACACATGCACACGCGACAAAACACGTGTTTATTCATGCAGACGTGTACAAACATTGCATGGTCTTCTCACACACACACACAACACACACACACACGCACACACACGCGACAAAACACGTGTTTATTCATGCAGACGTGTACAAACATTGCATGGTCTTCTGACACACACACACATACACACACACGCACGCACGCACGCACACACACACACACACACACACACACACACGCGCGCGCGCACGCACGCACGCACGCACGCACGTACGTACGTACGTACGGACGCACACGCAACAAACACTTACGTGTTTATTCATGCAGACGTGTACAAACATTGCATGGTCTTCTGACACACACACACACACACACACACACACACACACACACACACACACACACACACACACACACACACACACACACACACACACGTACGCGCGCACACGCGACAAAACACCTGCGTGTGAATTTATTCATGCAGACGTTTATAAATATTGCATGGTCTTCCGAAGATGATTGCAGTTTTATTGTTCATCTTCATTTATTAAAAGATGGAGACACGAACTGACTAATTCAATACAGCTGCTGCACAGTGAAAGAATTAACACAGTAATGCATAATACAATAACCGAAACAGATGTAAAAATACACACAACGTTATGCAATGACCTATTTCCAAAGTAAATAGAAAACAGGAAGAAAAAGAATTGAGTGCAGCAGATACACAATGCTCTGATGTGTCTCGATCGATGGGCCACGCTAGCCTGGCCGGCAAAATCACCTAGCTCATAATATGATAGCGGATTGATGACTCTTCTGCATCAATGACACTGATATTTTAAGCAAGCGTGTGTTCATCCTGCGATCAATATGGCTCCGGCAGCCCCGCAAAAGCTAGCGCTCCAAGCATTCCCGTTACGCAATGAATAAAACAAAACAAACGACTCCTCAATGTTCCAATGTTCTGTTGCTTTGGGGCCTTCCGGTTGGTGCTGATTATTCAAGATAAGTTCAATTCGAGTACCGAATCGAATACGTCACTAGTGGGTTCATTATTCGAAGTTTTAGGATATTCGCATTCCCGTAACAGTACAGGATAAAAGCTTGAATGTGAATTCGGATGATTATGTAGCTCGAATACATTTGTAATATTGCTTTTATCCTGCTTTCGCCTGCCCTGGTATCCTCCGCAAGTTATTCAGGCTTTGAATGAGTATAGACGAAAATGAACACGTATAGCAATAGTACAGACCAGAGTCAGCATATAAAAGCTACATTATAACTCTGAACATAGCAGGATGGCATTTTCCAGTTCTGACGGTCCTTTTGAGTACATCACAAATTACATTTTGGTAGCATTAAGCCTCCCCAAAACGAAGAGCCGGACAGACTAAAGCTTTCTGTGCCATGAAGTACACATGCGACCATAGGAGAAAGAAAAGTACATTTATTTATTTATATACACATTTATTTATTTAGTTATTTATTTTAATACTTTATAGGATTGAGAACACTGAAAGAAAATGAAAAGAAACAGTGATAAGTCCAGTTCAGAAGAAAAAAAAGAAGAGAAAGTCATGTTTGACTCTTCCGTAATAGAGATAGGTAAAAACACAAAAGGAAAACGTGTCCTTATAGAAGCAGTTGAATGCTTACCGTACATTGATATAAGAGAGCTTACCCAATATATATTGGTGCTTGATATGCATCCACGTTAACGCGTAGTCATACATGTCCATACCCACGACTAAGATCTATCAATATTGATTAAACAAACCCATGTGTTCATATAGGTGAGAGTGGAGCCAGAGACAGCGATGGCACAGACAGAAGAGCTTTACTGATTGGACTCAACAAACTGGGCCGAGGCTTCTTTTTCGCGGCACGTTGGAGCTATTGATTGCCATGGCCTGTCCACAGGCAAACGCAATGCGCGTTGTGTGTTGTCTTTTCGCCGGCCACGTTTTTTTTTTTTTGTGAGGCGACCGTAAGCGGCGAACGCGGAGTCACATTCGTACGAACAAGGCGCATTGCTCTATGCGTTGCAGAGCTGTGTTTTTGATATTGACGAATGCTATGAGCAACACAGGTGCTTGTGCTAAGATCACCACCTGGGGGCGTGTTTGGCGTTGACAAATTTAGCATACTCCTATTAGAAACGCGTTCAATGAAACAGACGTTTGCAAACGACGCGTTGAAGGAACTAAACGTCATGATGCATTATTGTCACTTACCGAAAACGCTGAGAGAACTGGGGAATATATAAAAAGCGATAAAGTGGAATGCTGGGCCAGTTGGTAAAACATAATGTGGAAATATATGAGCGCACAAGGTAGCAGGAAAAGCACTTGACAAGGAAGACGCCCACTTACAACTTAACTTTTATTAGAAAACATTCATTGCACGAGAACACAAACGCGCAGGCGCAACCAACTATCACTTAGAGGTTTCACCCCCACCCCCCATGCCCCAATAAAGGAGGTATACATTTATCTACTTCAACAACTCATAAAAGACACCTCTTTTTCACTCATTGCTACTGAAGGAACACTGATGCACGTGCTTGCGTTCGCCCTATCTGTTCTGCTTCCATGATTTCTCTGGTCAGTTTGCGTATTGATTTGCCCAGAATTCTCATGCTGCCAAACTGCGGATTGCACCCACAATCGCTGCAGTGCATTGACAAGTGCCTGCCACCTGCGAGAACCTTCTAGGACGTCGCATGTTCTCGGAGTCGGTCATTTAAACAACAAGCCGTCTGGCCGATGTACACTTTTCCGCAGCTCAAGGGGATTATGTACACAACCCCTGAAATACACAGTACGAACAGCATGGCATGTTTCTTGGTGCAACCGCTGTTGATTGATATGTGGGGTTTAACGTCTCAAAACCACCATATGATTATGAGAGACACCATAGTGGAGGGCTCCGGAAATTTCGACCACCTGGGGTTCCTTAACGTGCACCCAAATCTGAGCACACGGGCCTTCAACATTTCCGCCTCCATCGGAAATCCAGTCGCCGAAGCCGGGATTCAATCCCGCGACCTGCGGGTCAGGAGCCGAGTACCTTAGCCACTAGACCACTGCGGCGGGGCGTGCAACCGCTCTTGTTCACCCTTCCACGATTTCCTATCATGGGGCACAGTTTTGCCAGTTTGCAGGGAGCCGTGAGAACAACGCGTACTCCATGCTTGCGCCCAGAACCAAGTAAGATGCCTGCTCAGTTCGGGTTACCCAGACAGCTTCCTTGTGGCAGTAGGCAGTACCACGTTAAAGAAGTTAAACAGGTTAAGTACCACCAACACGGCGGAAACGAGGCCAACAAATACGGTTGTAGCCTAGCCCTATATGCACAAGATTTCGCACTCCTTGATGAAGATTGGGCGCAAGCACGGAGAACGCGTTGTTGTCACGGCTCCCTGCAAACTGGCAAAACTGTGCCCCATGATAGGAAATCGTGGAAGGGTGAACAAGAGCGGCTGCACCAAAAAACATGCCACTCTGTTCGTACTGTGTAATTCAGGGGTTGTGTACATAATCCCCTTGAGTTGCGGAAAAGTGTACTTCGGCCAGACGGCTCGCTGTTTAAATGAGTGACTCCGAGAACATGTGACGTCCTAGAAGGTTCTCGCAGGTGGCAGGCACTTGTCAATGCACTGCAGCGATTGTGGGTGCAATCCGCAGTTTGGCAGCATGAGAATTCTGGGCAGATCAATACGCAAACTGACCAGAGAAATCATGCAAGCAGAACAGATTAGGGCGAACGCAAGCACATGTATCAGTGTTCCTTCAGTAGCAATAAGTGAAAAAGAGGTGTGGTTTTTGAGCTGTTGAAGTAGATAAACGTATACCTCCTTTTTTGAGGGAGGAGAGGGGAGTGGAACCTTGAAGTGATAGTTGGTTGTGCCTGTGCGTTTGTGTTCTCGTGCAATGAATGTTTTCTAATAAAAATTCAGTTGTAAGTGAGCGTCTTTCCTGTCAAGTGCTTTTCCTGCTACCTTGTGCGCTCATGTATTTCCTCATATAACAAGTGTATTTCTTAAATGTACGAAGTATATGACCATAGCGCAGTGGATAGCGTACACGGTATCTGTCGCTGCGGACCCAGAGATCATGGGTTCGTTGACAGGACTTTTTTCAATCCGAAGCGATTCTTAGCAAACTTCGCCGAGTTTGACAGTATATCTATCTATCTATCTATCTATCTATCTATCTATCTATCTATCTATCTATCTATCTATCTATCTATCTATCTATCTATCTATCTATCTATCTATCTATCTATCTATCTATCTATCTATCTATCTATCTATCTATCTATCTATCTATCTATCTATCTATCTATCTATCTATCTATCTATCTATCTATCTATCTATCTATCTATCTATCTATCTATCTATCTATCTATCTATCTATCTATCTATCTATCTATCTATCTATCTATCTATCTATCTATCCATCTATCCATCCATCCATCCATCCATCCATCCATCTATCCATCCATCCATCCATCCATCATCCATCCATCCATCCATCCATCCATCCATCCATCCATCCATCCATCCATCCATCCATCCATCCATCCATCCATCCATCCATCCAACCTCGACATTTAGCTTACTACACCAAGATTGATATGGCATAACATCATTGCATGACGAGCATAAATGACTAGTTGTAACTTGAAAATTATGATATGTATGTCTTGAATGTCATGATTTACACGTCATGGACTTGCTGCTCCTGCGGTGGTTTCGTTCACATGACATATTGGGAAGATTGGTATGGTATGACATGACTGTATGGCGAAAATAACTGACATTCTCTCAAGTTGAAATCACGACATTAGTGTCATTTAAGAACACGACTACATGCTACGCTCATGATGCGCTTGCAGTCGTTTCGCTAGCTTCACATATATTGAATTTGGTGTTACTTGACGTGAATAAATGATGAAGGTATGTGACTGGTGCAAACATGATAATCATGATATGCGTGTCACGTAGGAACATGACTTAGTGCTACGCTCATGATGCACTCGCTGTCGTTTCGCCAGCTTCACATATACCAAATTTGGTGTTACATGACATGAATAGATGACGAAGGTATATGACTGATACAAACATAATAATCATCATATGCGGGTCATGGAAGAACGTGACTATACATGCCACGCTCATAGTGCGCTTTTGGTCATTTCACTAGCTTCACATATACCAACTTTGGTGTTACATGACGTGAATGGGTGAAGAAGGTATATGACTAGGGCAAACATGATAATTATGATGTGCGTGTCATGTAGGAACATGACTACATGCCATGCTCATGATGTGCTCACGGTCATTTTGCTGTTTCACATACACAGAATTTGGTATTACACACTATGAGCATTGCCGGTAGTCAAGTTTTACGTGACACGCATGAATTATTGTCATGTTTGGACGTGTCATTTATCTTCGTCGTCTATTCACGTCACGTAATAGCAAATTTATTATATGTAAAGCTAGCAAAACGGCTGCGAGCACATCATGAGCGTGTATGTGGCCATGTTCTTACATGGCACGCATATCATGGCTATCATGTTTGCACCAGCCACATACCTTCGTTATCCATTGACGTGACGTATTACCGGATTCGGTTTATGTGAAGCTAGCGAAACAACCGCGAACGCATCATGATTGTGGCATGTAGCCATGTTGTTACATGACACGTATCTCATGATCAGTTTGTACCAGTCACATACCCTCGTAATCTATTCACGGCCCGTAATACCTAATATGGTATATGTGAAGCAAGCGAAACGACCGCCAGCGCATCATGAGTGTGGCATATAGTCATGTTGTTACATGACACGCGTGTCATAATTTCAATGTTAGGGTCTGTCACTTGTGTTCGTCATGCAGCTTTGTCACACCATGCCAGTTTTGGAACGTCATGTGAATTTAAATCATGACATTCATGACATAGATATCATGATTTTCAGGTTAGGAATAATCACTTAAGCTCGTCATACAGTCATGTTATGGCACACCAATTTTGGTATTGATACCATTACCTAAACGGCCAGGAGAGCTAAAAGTCGTAGGCGGCTAGATAGATAGATAGATAGATAGATAGATAGATAGATAGATAGATAGATAGATAGATAGATAGATAGATAGATTTGCAGATGACGTGTGCATTTGGGTGTCTGGCATGGACGTTTGGCTAGATCAGATTGCATTGAAAGACGGCATATACATTATTAACTGCTTTTGAAGAGAAAGAGGAATGGTTCTGTCACACGCAAAGACAGCTGTATTGCCCTTCACCCGTAAGAAGTTAAAAAAAAAAACATCAGTCTCACTTTGGAGGGAGAACCACTAGTTACTGTGACACAGCTTCGGTTTCTCGGAGTAATACTTGATAGGCAGCTATCATGGGCACCTACATAAAGAAACTCGTAAACCAGGTGAATATGCTAGTGAATATACACCGCAGAATAGCTGGGACACCATGGGGCAGATCTGTATCATCTATGCTCGCTGTTTACAATGCTTTAATATGAGAAAAATTCCATATTCTGCAACAGTCTTACACGGCCTTTCCTGCACTTCAGAGGAGCGATTTCAGAGTATTAGCTAGGAAACTGCGCGCCTGCCTAGGTGTTCCACGAGCGACTTCCAGCAGCCTTGTCATAGCAGAGACTGGACAACCATTCTTTCCAGTCATGAGAACAATCAAAATATGCCGCCATTTTTTTCGCTTACAGAAGCAACACAAAGACATCCCATTGGCACTGGAGATTTTACGAAGAGATAAAAGCAATGCTCATGAAAAAAATAAGGATTAATCTACGTGCATTACCAAGAAATGAATTTTGGAGCTCGGAAGTTGACTATCCTCCGTGGCTGCTTGCAATACTAAGAATTGAATTGTCAGTAGATGGCATAATCAGAAAGATAAACATGTTCACCCATGCTGCTCTACAACTAGCACTTTATCAGATACACATGCGTTATCCAGGGTACCTGCAAGTTTACAGAAATGGCTCAAGTAATACAACGTATTCAACATCAGCATTAATTATACCATTGCTCAATATTTAGGATTCACTTAAATTATGTCGCATGACGTCATCTACAACAGCTGAGCTTTCGCTATTCTGTATGCTATAAAGTTGAGAAACTCGGCAGCAGACGCGCGAAAAGGAGTACTTTTCAGCGATTCATGGGCCGCATTAACATCACTCTCCAGTACAAACACGACAGTAATTAGTGAAAGTATGACGTACGAAACACTGAAAAAGCTCACCAAAGCAAGCAAGGCGCAACATGAGATCAAAATTCCGTGGATACCTGGCCATTGCGACATTCCTAGAAACACAGCTGCCGATGAAGCGGCACGACAAGCAGATCGTAATGATGTTACTGTTTCTTTACCAACTTCGGAAACTGAATTGCATAGTATTATAAAACTACAACTTTCAGAATAAAAAAAACTGCTTGTTTTGACCAAAGTACAAAGAGCTGTGATTTATATCACATCAATCCATTCATTGAATTCGAAGTTACGCTAGCATTATATAGAAGTATGGAAACTTTTATTCGCCGTTTGAGGCTAGGCACCGCACCTACAAAACATTTTTTGCACAGAATTGGCAGAGCTAAAAGTCGCGAATGCGAATTTGCAGTTATAGATGAAGACGTATGTCACTTTCTCATAGACTGCGCACATGATGACACGCCGAGACGCCGTTCTAAACTGCAACTGTTGGCATTAGACCACAGACCGCTTAGCATCAAGAAACTTCTGGGCCCATGGCCAACTGGAGTTTTAAAGACGCACGCTTTAAAGGTGTTAAAACATTTTTTGCAAGACAGCAGAATTGCTGGAAAGGACTGAGAAATAACGAACTTTCATTTGTATAACACATGTATTTATTATGCGCAGTATCTAATGACACCCATCATGTGTGTGTGCTGAAGTGAAAGACGTGTCGACTGTTATGTACACAAGAGGGGATACATCTACATAAGCACCAGACGTGTGCTCTGCTGTTTAGTGCTGGTTGGATCGAATGTTAACGAGGGACTTTATCAGAGACTTCATTCGTTGACTTTTGAATATTTCCTTATCATTGTGTTGTGATATGTACATATAAGTGTGTTTTTGCATATGTGTGTTCGAGTGTTCTATTTTCATGCACTGCTTGGCATGTTTTCCTTTAAGATATGTGTTCCAGCTGTCATTTAAAGACTAAAAAGAAGCTGGCACAATACTTGTGCGCCATCATCTATTTATATAACATGTCAATAAAAAAAGAAATACTTCGCATTTATACTGAAAAAGGAATTTGAATAAATGGATCCAATTAGTTGTGAGTAAATGTTATATGTTCAAAAATTTTCAGCGAAATGATTGTTAATGATATGGAACGGTACTTATCCGGAGAATCTACAACAATCGATTTATGCACAGGAAGCCCCTTCAAAGCCTCCGAGCCAGATGGCTGCGTAGATGTATATCATGCATTTGAAACTGCTGCTTCCGGAACTAGCAGGACACGTTGCGCTTGACGTAGCACCGAAGCCACGCCTTCAGCTCCGGGTTACGATTATATATCAGAGCTCGTTCAGTGTAAAGCAAGTAGCGTGATGAGGATGATCAGAGTTTAGTGGAGCAAACACCAGCCATGAATTCTGTGGGCCAAAATGTAGCCTTGAAGTAATAGAATATGCGATCAGTGAAAAAAAGGCTGATATGGCATTATATATGCTTTAAAAACAGGTATTAGTAAGTGAATAACCATTTAACTATTAAAATAGTGACATAAATAACAAAATGTTCTATAGATGCCATGTTAAGATATGAAGATAGATGAAAGCATTACGGAGTATGTAGAACTACAAGGGTATAAGGGTCTTTCAGCACATGTGCATATCAATGAAAACCCTAGGGAATGTTACTGTCACAGGAGCACCCTCGATTGACAGAGATTTAACTGTGAGTTACCTTGACTAAAAACGTGAGAACGGCGCGAAAGGCGCAGTACAGTCACAGCGAAAACTTGAAGAACAGCCTTTCAGAGCCTTTTAAAAACACTCATTGGGTAACTACCGCAAGCACACTTGCCTGATGCCCACTAGAGCATTATTAATTAATTTTTGGGGGTAGTGCCGGAATTCGCTATGCTATTTTTCGTCATTCTTCTGAGAAGCGTGGTATCCGCTAAACACTTGCAAAGACTTTTGTGCCAATGGTTCATGCAGTGGCTGACGACGATG
Organism: Rhipicephalus microplus; assembly: GCF_013339725.1. NCBI lineage: Eukaryota > Metazoa > Arthropoda > Arachnida > Ixodida > Ixodidae > Rhipicephalus > Rhipicephalus microplus. Next base: position 147,694,112 of record NC_051172.1, on the reverse strand, counting down.
AGGAGTTATGGCTGAAGTGGGTACGCACCTCAGTTATTAGGGCAACAAAAACAAACTTTTATAATGAGTTGGAGCATTGGACGGCCCTCTCGGTACGTTATTTGCACTGTGCGACGACTGGTTGTCTTTTGATGTTTTAAAACGCTTTATAATTCGTATTAATGTGATTGCTTTCCCTACATCAAGCCTGCCTAAGGCAAGTTTGCCAAGTGACAAGCACCGGCGTAGCTCAGAAGTAGAATACTGGGCTGGCATCCAGTGGATTTGGGTTCGAGCCCCACTGTGTCATTGGTTCTAGTTTTTTTCTTATTTCGCGCGACGGGGTTATGGACACCGGCAGCAGTGGCAGCGGACAACTGCGCGTGATTCGAGTTGTCATCTCATAACAGCTTTCGCTTAATAACAGATAGCTGAACGTTATTTAGGAAAACTAAACGTCATTTCTTGCTAAGAAACTGTTGAGCCCTAAGAAACAAAACCAGCTGACTATGGATGACATGAAAGGCTTCCAGACTTGATACTAAAGTGAATGACGTGCTTGGAAACATTAAGTATAATGAGTTGCGTACTGCTCACATGGATCAGTTATTTTACAATTAAAACATTGTTCGTGCATAAAGGGCTCAGAAGTATCCATACAGATACAGCATTACGTCTGCAGATCGTGTCAAAGGATGCTGTGGAACCGTAATTGATGATTTGCAGGTTCAAGCGGTACTTCAGGCGCTTGCTTTGCTGCTGCATGCGTTCACTGGAGCCCCGAGATGAGCGCCAGTACAGCCTCACCCACAGCCGGTTCAGCGTGGCCAGTAGGACTCGAAGCCTCCACACAAATTCCAAGATGGCACGAAACGACAGCACTGTGAACCACGTTCGCATCTCTCGCAGTGTGCCATTACCAAGTACTAAAACAGAACAAATTGATGTCCACATGTAATGAAAAACAGCAAGTACAACCAATAAAAATAGGAACTACAGCCCTACAGAATACTGAATCGACAAGCCGATAATGTAGAGGCTTCCTGTCGGGCAGTGCGTCAACACTGTTGATCAAATTTTCATCGACACGCCACGAAAAAAAAGCACATTGTTTAATAAAGTGTCTGAGCTACCTTCGGTAGCTCAGACTATTTATTAGTCCTAGCTTCGGTAGCTCTGAGCTACCTAAGTTTGGTTGTTGTGTTGTTGAATAGCCCCCTATTCCTTCATTTTTTTTTCAGTATTTCTGGCCACACAAAAAAAAAAACAAAAAAAACTTCCAAATACTAGCGCTGAAAAGTGGTTAAAGATGTTAGAGCCATTTCAGGTCTCCGCTTCACCCTTCATAAAGACTTTCCTATCACATAAAACTAGCGTGTGCAGACAGCTGCTAATTTTGAATCCGTGGGTATCCGATACCACGTTTTGTCCAGTGCATATCAATAGTTGATTTGTGCACTAATATTCAGTAAGGGTTCATACAACAACAACAACAAAAAGCTAATGAAATTCAAACAAGCTGCATCAATACTAGATGGTTGCTCGTTATCTCATTGACATAAAACCAAACGTATGCCGATAGAGGCAAACTTTTTTTCCGGTTGCCAGAACTTGGCGCACATACGAGAGAAAAGCAAAGGAAACAAAAAACGCCACACGGTAGGTTGCGCTGTGCACCACAAGCAATTCAGAATGATTCAGTTGTGGTGAGCAACATTCCTTTGTCTTGCGCCTCAGTCTATATAGATCAGTCCGGAATGTATCAAAATTTAACAATTATTAAGCATTTAAACATTCAATTATGGCAAGGACTATAGCAACATATCGCACTGCACTGTGAGGAGTGTGGCAACACACTCCTTATATAGAGGTATGGCCTGCACAAAATAAAGTATCTATGATTCTGCCTTCTTTCTTGTAACATAAATTGGTATCGTGAATTTAAATGGCTAAAAAGTGTTCAGTTTTTGTTGGTGTGTTTATGTCTTGCTCATGTAAATAAAGTTCATCTGAGAGTCATTGCTCGTGTTCATGTGCGATTTCATGTGTTGGGGTTATTCTGCGGCGGCACATTAAAGAAATAAATTCTTACTAACGCTCCCAAATGCCAGTTTGACTACTGTTCAGAGTTAAATTTTCTGGCCACATTGTTAGGAACTACACTTTTGAGTTGAAGCAGACGGCACAGCTGTGTGCGCTTACTTTAAAATGCCACTGATTTTTTTTTATTTTTAGTGGCATATCATCTGTAGTAGTAGTTATGTCAGTTATTTTCATCCCAAGGTTTTCATCTGAGCATATTGTGCATGGTTCTTATTATGGCCAAGAAAAACTCATTCTGCGTCAAGCCTCACCGAAGACGGTAGTTTTCTACGGACTTCAACACAACACAAATATTATGCTTTTAAATATTATTCAAATAGAGACATAAAAAACGCTGAAATCCCTCGGAGTTGTGTACTTGGCAGGTTGGCTATAACGCAAACGGTGTTAGCAAAAGGCTCTAAGAGGCCGCTCTTCCAGCTTTTGCTGTGACAGTGCTGCGTAGTCCGCGCAGGCCTGGCGTTTTTTTTATGCCTTGTTATGTTTCATGGTGTATGGCCTTTCGAATCATACGTATCAATGTTGGTCATTGCTTGTAAGAATTATTGTATATACGTGGGTTCCATTACGTCGAAAAAACCGTTTGTAGTTAGAGCTGTTTGTCTGAAATGATGTTCACGCGTGGTTGTAGATGTGTGTGTGTATATGCACATAGAAGTTCTGGTTACTGTTTTGTTATTATTTTATTATTCTTTTGTCTTTTTGCTTTTGTGTGTTTTGTAATTATTACGAGACGACGTCCGATACGGCAGTAGCCAGGTTATATTTCTTTCCAGACGTGCGAGAGAAAAAGAGGTCCAGTCCGCGTGACAAACGATGATGATCGTTCCAATGGTTTGGTTGTACAGATGAAGATAAAGTGCATAGTCAGTGGTCACAGTTTAAATACAGCAGTAGCAATTATCACTGATGTGTGTTCTCTCTCTGCATCTGGAGAAACGCTTCTTCTAAAGCTTTTCAGAATACCAGCTCCCACGCATCTACAATGTCTCCACTTAGTTTGGGTACCAGGACACAAGGGTTTGTTTTTAAACGAAAGTGCTGATTATTTAGCAAAGGCGGTGGTTTTGGTGCCAATAATTCCGGTGTTCTCACTGACAACATACATTACAGTTGCACGATTTCGCACAGTAACTTTCAAAAAATGCTTATCAGACCCTGTCTTGACAGCTTCTCCAGAATATAATGTTATGGTCGGCTCACCTGGCTTGACGCCGCTTTGACGCATGAGACATTGCGGCTGGGCCTACCCTGATTTCTTCCGAGTCAGCGCTCCCAGAGATGCACCAAGAGTGGCAACAACAAAGCAATCATTCTTCTAGTTATCCCAGGTCGTCGGCGCCCCTCGTAAACCCTTTGGACACGCCTGACCGACTGACGGATTAGGAAGAGTTGTTGGCCGTCAAGGCGGCTTGCTTTGTCGTCTAGGTGCTCCGGGCAAAGGGCCCCAGCGTCTCAGAACCGTCTGCGGGTGCCTTTCTCACGTTCTCCATGGCGCCTTGGTGCCGCTGTTTCCACAAGTTGTGGTCTGCCTGGCGCCACATGCCCATCACTGCAACAGACTACGAAATGGACTTCCACGTAAGACTCCACGTCATCATGCTGTGCTGTGCTGTGTTGGGCGTGGTGTGCAGTGTTTTTTCCCTCGCCATGGGACGAACTGGGCGTGTTTCTTCCCTCTTTCCTTGGTCGGAAAGGAGGACCTTTCCCTTTCGGAGGCGGAGGTGAATATGGCAATTTTCAATGAACTGCCCTGGCCTCCATTGTTTTTCATGCAGAGAACCCTTGGAAGGCCAGGGCATAAAACGAGAGCGCCGAGGCGCTCCCGACAAGTTCTCACGGGCTCTCCCAAGCTCGCAGAAGCTCTCATCATAGTTCCATCGAGAGCTTCCATGATGCTACCACCATCATGTAACACGCTACCTGTAAATATTGCAAACTAAAAGTTACTGTTAGCAGCTCCGGGCTCCTCTCCTCGACATCTCCTCGAGATTCTGGCTGGCTCCGGTCCTCTGGGCAGACCTCCCGGTTACATCAATAAGCAGCTAATATTTCCCTGGAACAGTGAGTTATCGCGGTCGAGAACAATGGAAGTGGCCATAACCACACTTCGCTGCCGGGTTATCTCCCCCAGCTTTTACCTGCATAGAGCAAGTCAAGCGCTGTCTCCTGTTTGCCTCTTCTGTAAGGAGGAGAAAACAATCAGTCATTATTTTCTATCCTGTCACCGGTATACGTCATTAAGAAGAAGATTCATAGCACCACCTTTTCGACACTTGTGTCTGCAAATATCCAAATGAGTCATTCTATCATTTGGCGCCTCAACTCTGGGCTACAGTCACAGGGATCTTCTACGCGATAGAGGAATTTACCAGTCAGAATAAAAGAAAATTGAGCTAAATTTTTCATCCTTTCAACTAATGAAATATTTATATTCAGTAATTAAATTTGTTGTATTACCCATTCCTAGCTTACACGAGTAGTAATGCGAAGAAACAAAAAAAATTGAGCTAATACTAGGCCGATCCCCTGCATTGAGTAAGAGCCACGAGAAGAGGAGAAGAAGAAGAACACCATTTTCCCTCATTCGCGAAAAAGGGCAGCTAGTTAGAAGGGGCGGCAACGCCGAATATATTGTTTTAGTCGAGAGACGTGAGCGATTTCGGTGCTGCGGCGACGACTATCAGGAGCCGCTCTGACAGAAGCGACGCGACAGTTGACGTCAGATGTTCGGTGACATACAGTGACTAGTCGGTGACGTACGGATGGAAGGTGAATCTTCGGCGCTTGGCGAGAGCGGGCAACACGACAAAGCGTCGGCATCTTGGTGCTGCCGACCTGTGTGACGCTGTAGTCGTACTCTTGCCATCGTAGCAGGCAACGGCCAAGACGTCCCAACTAATTCTGCAAAGACAATAACCAACACAGAGCATGATGGTCCGATACAATTGTGAATTTCGGTCGTATAAATAAGGGCGAAACTTCTGTACGGACCTCACAATGGTGAGACATTCGGTGATGCTGTAGTTTCGCTCAGCAGGTGAAAAAGCTCGTGTAGCCCCCCCACCCCCCTTGTTCTTCGAAAGCGTGGTTCTGCAGAAGTACAGCACCGATGCCAAATCTACTTCCATCAGTGTGAAGCACAGTAGGTGCAGCAGAGTCTAAATGACGAAACACTGGCCGTGATGTGAGGCATCGCTCAAAAGTGGGAAAAGTGGCTTCGCAGTCATCCTACCGAAAAAAGGGTGCTCTCGTGGTCAGAAGTTTGTACAGTAATATTTACATCATGATGGTAGGATAGCCACATCTAATACAGCCTGCCATCCCATGTTTTTGACATAAATAAAGAAAAGTTGTGCCGCATTAGTTAATTATGGTGGCATCACATCAACACGTTCCCGTAACCGGCCATGTGTTGTACACGAAACATTGCGGGGTTAAGTGTCCATGAGTGTTGAAAGGCCAATCTCTTTAGTGTTATCGCCATGATCGTAAAAAAAGCGTGAGCACTGGTTTAAACCACACAACAGGAAATATATTGACTGTCCACTGAACAACACGAGTGGCAAAATTAACACACTTTTTTATTCAACAAAGCTGTTCATCCGAGCATCTGTGTGGGTGGCACAGTGCTCATCGACCTTTGCCGTTGGGAATCTCGACGCCGATGTCAACTTGACCTTGAGGCCTGCCTTTGTAGGTCTTGCCGCCGATGCGGGTAGCACCATGCGATACGGAACCGGAAGCGACCACTCGAGTTCCATCCTTGCGCCGATACAGGTCGTACTCTCCTCGCACAGTTCCACCCACATTGAAGTTGCGGTGGTTCTGACCACCTCTGGATGCTTCGACGCTTAACGATGCTGCAAAAAAGAAAATTAAGGCACTTGGTTCTTGAAAATAAGCGCACAGTATTGATTAGAAAGCACTAAAAATACGTACTTTTACAGATAAGCTAACCAGCGAGAGTACTGAACGACTCTTATAATGGAGTTTGTCGCTTGCAGACCAGCTGTGTTATGTTCCGTTATGTTCAATCCTCATCTTACGTGATTATAGAAGATGATCATTAAAAGCTACACAGTGCCCAAATATTGCACCAAGGAGCAGAGATTATCAGTTGGTACGGGAGGGTTTTATGAAAGCTGAATAGTTGTTCCTAGATTCTGGTGCACGTGAAATAGCGTAGAGCACCAGTGGTGACCTGTGGTATTATTTTTTCTCTTTTTTTAAGATTCAGGTATCACCTAAATACTTAATGTCCGTAGCTGCAGTACTGGTCTCTGACCGGTCACCTCGAGAGTTCTTCAGGGCAGTGTGTTAGGTCCATTATTGTTTTTAATTTATGGTAAAAATGTTATTCCTGCGGTTGTATGCGGTTAATAGTGTTGGTTTCAAAGGGGCAACGACACAAAATTTCGCGGCCGAGATAACCTGTAGGGTTGATTCCTAGGGGTATTCGTATATCATCTGCAAAATATCAACAGCGAATATAGCTGGAGAGGTATTTCAAAAGAATTTTGAAGTTTGCGCGATCCCTCGACTCTACCGTGCCAGTGACATCATCAAAGGGGACCCCGAGGAGACCCCCTACTTCCTTCACGTAACCACGCTGCAGTCAACAAAACAAGATATGATGTCCCCCATTTTTCTTTTGACGCGTTTGTTACCACAGTCTATATTTCTTGGCGACTCGTTGTGGGTGTGTGGCCGTGGCGCAGGCTTAGAAATTTTTGTGTTTGGCGACATTGCAGTCCCGTTTCCTATTTGAAGGTAATTCTTGATGCGGACACTCCGGAAGTGTGTCACTGTTCTGTGTGCTGTCGTGGTCAAAAGCTCACACGCTAGGTGGCGACAGCTGCACCAAGTTTTTGGAGCTCTCTCAAACTGAAACTGAGACTGATCGACAATGAGGGGCCTGTAATCAATTATCTGTCGCGAGCTGCAGCAAACGATGTGTCATGTCACGACTCATGACTAACAGGCCCCCAGCAACACATTGCAGCAGAAAAACGTGAGGCCAAAGTTTTTGTATCAGTACCCCTTTAAGGACGTTGTTTCACATGATGATCATGAAGTGTTGTAGAGATGCCTTGTGGCAATTTCTGAGTGGTGCACAAATTGGAGTGCGCAGTCAAGTGCGGAAGAAATTTTACTTTTGCGTGTAACAAGAAAAAGAAATGTCCCAGTGAATTTCATTATCAACTTCAAAACAGGACAGTGATCAAAGTCGAAAAATACAAGTACCTAGGCGTGACAGTCACCAATAAACAAACATGGACAAATCATATATCGAATATCTGCTCAACTACCTTAAATAAACAGAGATTTGTAAAGTGAAAAGCTAAATATGCCCCAGCAAGAACTAAAATGTTAGCTTCTAATGCAATCACACGATATAAATTAGAATATGCTGCTGGAGTTTGGAATCCGCACACTGAGACTGACATTCTGAAACTGGAGTGAGTTCAGTGAAAATCTGTGAGATTTACAAACAGAAAATATGGCAGGCGTGATTCCCCGTAATAAATGACGTGACAAAACCGAATACAGACACTAAAAACATGCAGGAAATTTAATCGTCTCTTACTACTACACAACACCCTTGCTGCGAAAAATAGTATGCCATTGCCCTCTTCGATTTGCAGACCTTATACAAGGAAAACAAGACAAACCCACTAAAAATTACTTCCAGTGATTTGTACCAGAGCAAACACTCACAAGCCCCGCTGCGGTGGTCTAGTGGTTAAGGTACACGGCTGCTGACCCGCAGGTCGCGGGATCCAATCCTGGCTGCAGCGGCTGCATTTCCGATGAAGGCCGAAATATTGTAGGCCTGTCTTCTCAGATTTGCGTGAACGTTAAAGAACCCCAGGCGGTCAAAAGTTTCGGAACCTTCTACTACGGCGTCTCTCATAATCATATGGTAGTTCATATGATTATGAACCACCATATGCGCCGCGGTATATATGCACCGTAGCATATATACCGCGGCCTTCAGAAACTATTGCATTCTTTATTCTTATGCAGCCTGAGTTACGACTAGAAAAACACACAAACAAACTAACAAACAACGTTTCCTCTGGTGTACCACAGGGCAGTGTTCTTGGTCCCTTACTTTTGCTCATCTACATTAACGACCTACCTGACAACTTATCCTTATGTATGCGTATATTTGCCGATGACAGCATTATCTATCGTCCCATCCGCAACAATAGCGATCATCTAACTCTTCAAAAAGACCTCGAGCATATAATTGATTGGTGCAAAACATGGCAGATGACACTTAATGTTTCCAAATGCAAACTAATTACCTTTAGTCGCAAACGTGATATCTTTAATAGCCAATACATAATTGATAATAGCATTGTAGAACGCACTAATCATTACAAATACCTAGGCATAAACTTAACTTCTACACTTTCGTGGTCCACACATATCACTTCTATCTGTGCCAAAACATCGAGATCATTAGGTTTTCTGTGCCGAAATCTATACAGTGCTCCCTCCGATGTGCGCAAACTGGCTTATCTTGCTCTAATCCGTCCTCAACTGGAGTTTGCATCCTCCATTTGGTAACCATATCAACAATACTTCATAGATAAGTTAGAATGTATACAGAACAGAGCTAGTCGATTTATAGCGGGTAATCACAGCTACTTATCCAGCGTAACACAGATTAAGCATAGCCTTGCACTCGAGCCACTGAAAATTCGCCGCATCATCTCACTTTTATCGCTATTTCACAAACTCATCCACACCAGCATGATGCCATCTGTTCACCTTAATCTAGCACATCGAACTTCGAGCAGACTACATAACACCTTTAGCTTATCACGCATTTACAGCAATACTAACGCTTTCAACCAGTCGGCTCTTCCACGAGCTATTCGTTTGTGGAATGATTTGCCAGATGATCTTGCGTCAGAACAAGACCACACAAAGCTCTATGATACTCTTAAAAAATACTTATGCACCAAAAACTGCTCTATCGCATCTTCGTAATCATCAGTGTTTATAGGAATGTTGGCGATGTTTTTGCACTATTGCTAGGCTGTAGTTACTTTCATAAATGTTTTTTTTTGTATTTCCCCTTCACATACTGTAACTCACTTTTGTAGTATGTATTTTGCTTACATGTTCATAAGTTGAATTGCATTTTCTTTTATATTCATTATTTGCCTATGTATGTGTAGATATTATGTATATATATATTTTCTAACATATTATCTGTACCGCCCCCCTTACACAATGCCCCTCGAGGGCTCTGTAAGGTACTGTAAATAAATAAATAAATAAATTAGTTAATGTAAACTATCTCCATGGAGGTCCTGCGCAAGCCTAGCAGACATTCCAACATCAAGCCATTTCGCGAACATTGTGACATAAAGTCACCGCTCTGACAGACCACCTGCATCTTCCCTGCTTTCTCCATTCTGAATGACCTTATGTGTCGAGATGTGGTGACATTCTTCAGTACTGCTGCTGTGGTTCAACTAAGGTTGATGTCTGAAATAAAGCCCTTTCTTGCATTAATTTCCACAGTAACTCACTGATTATGGCGTTATAATATGCTGCCGAGTTCGAGGGTATTGCCTGTAGCAGAAGTAACGTATACCAGCAAGTTTGTTGCGCTGCTAAGTTTGAGCTTGTCTGCAATGACCTCGAGCTTAGTAGATTTTGATGGGGTTCAAAATAGCGGTATCTTAGCATTAGGTCCACGATAAAGAACACCAGGTGGTCCAAATAAGCAAGTGTCCTCAACAATGGCGTGCCTGATTGTTATATTGTGGTTTTCAACATGCAATGACCTTAACGAGGTCTTAGGTTCAATTCTTGGTCACATTGGTTATATTGTGATGAGAAAGTATATTCAAAAACGCTTCGGTCAACAGATTTTGGCACACTTGAAAGAAGCGGCAGGTATTCAATTTAATAAAAGTAATTGTTTAGGTCACAAGGTACGAAATGGTGACATTATTATCAGGTAGCAATAGTGGTGGGCTCAGGAAATTGGGTAGGCTGGCTGGGATTTGATCTTCGCGACGTTCAAATTCTCAAAATTAGACTGGAATATATTTTACAACGTTCCTCACAATCCACTGTGTATGTAATTGAGTTTAAACATCGAATCTTCAACATTTACTTCAAATGTATAACTTTGTCACCGTTTACTGCATTTTCGATACTTAATAACTGGAGAGATAACTTGATAACTTGACTGGATAATGATAACTTGACTGGATTAAGTAATGATCTTTAGTGGGTGTACAATACGATCCGCGGAGAGGAATACTTCAGACCACATATACGCACATTCTGCCATGACATAAACCTATAGGTGAACAACGCTAGTGCGTGAAACGAATTTCATGAAAATTTGTCTTGCTACTTTTACGAATTTCTTATTTTGTATCTGCTCCATATTCTAGAGTACAAACGCCGTCATCACGATGCAGTAGGGTAGGGGGGGGGGGTAAAAGAGACGCGGAGCAAAAGGCGACGTTTTGACTTTGCCGACCTCTGCAGCTAATAGAAAAAAAAAGTAGTTTTCTTTGTTTCGCTATTCCACCAAAAGGTCCTGGTACCCGTACACCTTTTTATGCGTAAAAGTTGATGATTAGTCTCAACGTTTGCGCGATAAAGATTAAGCGGCTAGTGTCAGTGTGTTAGTAACCCGTCAAAAAGGGGTGAAATCGTGCTGAACCAAATTTTCGAATCCATGCCTTAAACTACTCCGACCTCAGTATAACAATGTAAGTAATGATTTTATGCCTTTGTATTTCTAAATACTTATCACCAAAATCTTGGTTGATTTCGTGCCCAGGGCCATAACGATTTTTTTCGTTTGAGGATGTCAGAGGGGGGAAACGCGACAAAAAGTTATCAAGTGGCCTTAAACAGTGTCTCATTATTTGAACAATTTACTTACGCTCCTTATCTATTATAATTATTTGTTGAAAAGGGTTCGAAAATACAAGAGAATATTTTATAGAGCTTCCTGACAGGATAATGACATGCAAAAGCACTGACTCCTGTTCAGGATCAAACTCATTCCATTCGCTCTGCATCCATGTTGTTCCACGTTACAAGGTTGCTCTCAAGAGGCGCATGAAAAATTAGAAAAATCTCCGAGTCAAGTCACTCACAAACACGTCTTGAAATAGAATTTCCATGACGTCTTTACTGTACTGAAATTTCAAAAAAAAACATGCGCTAGAAAATCACAAGTTCATCGCCTCAAAAAGCCCGGCTGACAAAGTTGAAAGCAGCAAACGCCCGTGCAGCTCTGACTTACAATGGCAAAAAGAGAAGAATAAAACGTGTCAGAACATATGTAGCTTCCAATCGTTAAATAATTCGCTGAATTGCCAGATTTCAAGAAAAGACTTTTGCACATAGCAAGGCTGAGGACGTTTGATCTGCAAGGAGTTTTGGAGCAACAATGCATCGGGTTTGTCTGGATTTAATGTCTGGATTTCAAAAAGAGGGCTCACGAAGATTGCGTGAGGGGCCATGGAGTAATAATCAAGTGCTTCTACTGCAACAACTGAAAAGATAAAATTTTTTTCACACTCTCTAGTTTTGCACCGCAGATTGAAGAAAAATGAGAAAACTTGTGTTTTTTTTGTTTTTTATCATAAATTTTCAAAATGCGGCAACATGCTAACATTTATGTACCCTATACTTTGTACCCAAAGAAAAGTTGCTGCATTGAAAAAAGTTGCTGCAAGAAAAGTTGCTGCATGGTAAGTAGTGAAATAAAAGATATTCAATATATTCACCACTTTAGAATTTTTGTCGCATGTTGCCCCACCCTACTCAATATATAATTCATTATATAGTCATTCTGATGGCAATAAAATGACACGGACTGTGACTGAACTACTGAGCTACTTAACTACTGAACTCATTTCCCACATATTACTTCATTCGCAGAACATTGAAATTACCTTGTTTAATTCTTGTTAATCACTAGCGACGGAAATAGTGCGGGGAAGGGCACAGTCATCTGCATATAGGCGTATATAATTTGCCCACACTTTTAAAAAGTGTGGAACATTTAGCCACGAATTCATACTTGCGCTGATGACGAAGTTTAGCAGCGATATCATATTTCACTTTGCGTTCGTGATGGCAGGAGACTTTCTTATGTTTTACACTTTCAATTTTTTAATCCTCACATGTACCTTTACAGACCTTAAGTATTCAATAATCAATCAAGTATTCGATCCAGGAAACGAGCTAGTAATGAAAGCATATGTAGATCAGTCACAGTCTGCGTAATTTACAGTTGAAGCCTATTCCAGAATCGGATGAACAAGTGACTTGTAGGCAGTCAGCTTACACGCCGTTGACACGTGTATAGTGACTCAGCTTTTCACACGTCATTGAACGGCAGCCGGAAAAGCGTAGTTGCTTGCCAGGGAGATATATAATGGGCTCAGCTCGGCGATAGAACACGGGCAGCGGGCGCGAAAGGCGTAGTGACATCATCCAGCCGATCGCTTTTTGTAGTGTCTATAACACGCGCTCCTCACCTGAAGTGTGACATAATGCAGCTAGAATCAATCTAGGAAAAAAACTATCAGATTCATATTCGGTCGCTATGATCGCAGCTTATCACCTTCGTCACGTTCGAACATCTCATCATGGCAGCCTTTGAAGCATAGGCGCATACACGAACACGTAATTTTGCTACATACGAGCGTCCACACGCCATCCGGTATTTTCAGACACCCTTTCTTTTTGTACCCGCTAATACACGTGCCACTAGGCACACCCATTGGCCAAACATTATTCCTTTCAGGGTGAATAAGGCCTGTTTTAAATTTTCCTTTTTTCCATTCACTGTAGAAATCTGGAACAACGTGGATGCTTCGTTTCGCGCATTCACTCGTGAAGAGTTTGTTGAGAAACAGCATAACTTCATCTCATTTCAAGCCGTTTCTGCATTGTCTTAATAGCTGTGCTTTGTCTGCGTTCTTATCAATATCTGTACTCGCACTTGATGAGATATTTTGTTGTAAAGATACATAAATATATCATTTCTTCTTCTTGTTTGTATAATCTTAGCATTTGTTTTTTTTGTTGTTCTTCCTTTTGACAGAAACATGTACCAACTCCTGCTATGTCTCGAAACGAAGACAGCAGTATTTATATATAAAATAGTAATAAAATAAAATAAATAACAGAAGGATGTCTCTTTTGCACAAGCAATATTGGCAGCCTCAAGTTGGGCACTTATCCGTGGTGGAGGTGGCTGAAAGTTGAATTGTCTCCTCTGTAACTGGAATGAAAACATGTCAAGTCAAGATCAATAAAAAATGCAAAATTAATACAATGCAATAGTCGTCTAATTTACGAGCTTTTTAAACCCATCTCGAGTATAAACTACGTTGTCCTATGGTGAAAAAACAAGAATAAAAACGATGTCATGATACAAAAGACGCTAAGATGCATGAATTCTGTGTACCTTAACTTTTATTCATTAAAGTAATGAACGTTCGCCGCTACTTTGTACCAAACTGGGAGAACTAGTTTGGTCATATAAGCTAAAGCTGCAATAATTATTCGATAGCTGTGCAAGTTGCCTTAACGTATTGCTCTTTTGTCCACTCTCCGTAGCATATATACTGCGGCGTTCAGAAACTATTGCATTCTTTATTCGTATGTAGGCTGAGTTACGGCTAGAAAAACACACAAACAAACTAACAAACAAACTTACTTGAGCTTTGGCAACAGCAAGAGCTGAAAAAAAAAGAAAAGCGCGGACGACATGATTACTATAATTTCCCGCAAGACCCCCAAATCGCTTGCATTTCGAAACGTGGTGAGTGCTCACCGGCCAACGCCACTAGCAGGGTGAAAGTCACAGCACGATGCATGGCGACTACCGAGATCGTGGAGCGCAAAGCGAATAACACGGGAGTTGAACGCGATTCGGTTCTGACTGGCGCAATTAAGGAGGAGCTTAGGCACAAGCCGAGTTTCGTGCATATACCGTATCACATATCCCAGAAATGCTCGGTGACGATTGCTTCTCAGAAAATCCCCATGAAGGAAGAGCAGGAAGAAGAAAAGCCAAAGCAGCTAGAGTCAACGAAACAATGAAAGGAAGTATACAGGCTTTGTTAAATATATTAAGCGTAGACGAGGGGTCCGGTAGCCTATGGACAAACGGAATGTTTACAGGCTTGGTTTGTTTTCACATTTTCCTATCGCTCTGACGTTAACCTCTGGTCCTGTGCGCGCGTTACACATTTTTACTCATTCTGTTAATCCTCACCAGTTTCCCGGAGAGGAGAAACTGGGCCTCGTGCCTGAAAGCTGCCTGGATGCCGCTGTGCGCTCCAAGTGTGTTTGCGTCCACGGGGAATTCCTCACCGTCGTTTCGCAAGGGAGGGAAGCACCGTTGACACATGTATAGCGACTCAGCGTTTCACACGTCATTCAACAGCAGCCGGAAGAGCGAAGTCACTTGCCAGGGAGATATATAATCGGCTCAGCTCGGTGACAGATTACGTGCTGCGGGTGCGAGAGGCGTAATGACCCTGTCCAGCCGATCGCCTTTTGTAGCGTCTGTAACACGCGCCAGCTTCGCCGGAATGTTGTTTGGAGCGTTGTTATCTTTGAAGGGCATTTTATGCTTAGTCCTTTAGCATACCATGGTATCGGGGCTTAGCGCTCATCGGTCGGTCCATAGGTCGGTGAGTGTAACAGATCGTATAGACGCAAGCTCCATGTACATGACGCTATTTGCATGCCTGTTCTCAAATTCCTTCAAGCATTATCTTCGTCCTTGATATATTTTGGTATCTGCGTATCTTAGCGCCTCCGTAGGAACTCTGCACTTATGTAAAGCTGGTAAAGGGTGTAGTGAGTACACGATTATATTTAAAACTTGTGGTGGTGCATAAACGTAAATATTGCATCAGAACAGGGGCGTAGGGAGAATTTTTTTTTTTGGGGGGGGGGGGGGAGGGTCCATTTTTTATACGAAGCAGGTGGGATGCGGGCAGTCAAATGGTCGTTTTGTGATATGTATGTCATGGCAAAAAAAAAAAATGGTTGGTCCAGTGTGCCACCCACACCGGGCCAACCATTTGCACCGAATGAAAACACGCGTTTAGTTGCATTGAAGTATAACGTTACGTGTTTGGGGTATTAAAACATTTTGAGTTTACCTAACCACTTGAAAATGTTCCTCTTCACGAATGATCAAAGCTATGCGTTTGATCTGCATCCTTTCTTCTCATCTTATGTTTATTGAGGCTGAAGTTGTTTAAATGCTTAAGAAAACTTCGTTTAGCGCACACTCTTGAGGAAGAGCGTTGGGTCTGCATTAGTAGACATATGTATTTTTTTTTGTTCGCGTTCAGTCACTTGGCGAGCAAGGAAATGGTGAGAAGGATAAAAATGGAGCTGTGCTCAATACAGCCAGGCCAGCATTGCAGCTCAGGATTGACCTTGATTGGTCTGGTCACTATACTAGCAGCGTATAAATAAGAGTCAAAGAAAAGTAAGATTTATAAGAAAAAGCGACGGAGATCAGTGTTCACATTCCACCCGTTACGACGCCCAACGCCACATCAATGTGACGCAAGAAAGAAAACGTGCGCGCTGATATTTCTTTGTGTAATTTTTCTTCGCAACATATATACCCACCTTCGACAACAAACCTTGGTATTGTGGTGCCCGCTATCAAGGTAGTAACAAAGGGCCCCAACTGTCTTGCCAAAAAGTAAGCGAGAAAAACAATAGCACGTCTTTTCAAAAGGTGGTGTTTCTAGTCCTGTTACTTTACATACAGAAAGAACTAAAAGCTACGCAAAAACAATTTCTCTCGATTCAAAAACTCGAGCGTAACGTATCGGATACCTGTATTTTGCTTAACTATTTCTCCACCGAAGGTAATGCGGTAACAAATTATAAGACAATGTCTTGTTTACTGAGCCTAAACTGCAGGCAGAACTTCGGTGCATTCGGAAGGAAAAAATGTTAACCAATATACCAGCAAGCACTGTGTGCCTTCGGAGCACGTCAACGAGCAGTTAAGCAGGACTTAGCTTTAGCTATAGCCTAAATATTGAGACAATTCTCATTCCCCTCCCCCCCACCCACTGGTGCGCAGTACATTTTCGCTACCTATTTTCTGGCCCAAATGCCGACGCAGTAATCGCACACAAACGTTCTCCACTGATGTATTGCACAGCATCATGCGGGAACAAGAAAATAGGCTAAAGTTAATGGAGACGGGAGGTGAAGAGAAAGTGCGAGAGGGCAATGTTTTTACTGAAAACAGTAGGACTCACCACGCAGGGCGAGTAAATGTCTTTCGCGTGACCGGCGGCATGAGAGAATCTCTGCGACATTTATAGAACACCTGACATCACCCGGCCAGCGTTAACTTCGGTGCCTTTATTTTTTATGTTCTTTTTAGGTCACCATATAAACAATGCAAGCTGCTTTCAATCCAGACTGCGTGGTGGTTGCGAGACAAGCTAAGCCATCTTACCTCGCTGAGGCCTTTGACGTTGTGCAAGCACTGCCGACGAACTGATTTCGTCGGCCATAGCCTTCTCGTTTTGAGCTCTTCCTCTGGGAATTCCTCCCTGTGCCTTTGGTGGATTGAACAGAAGCGAAGTTTGAAATCAACATGGACGAACTCTTGAATACATTTAACGTCACGACACTCCGCTTTGTGGGATCCAACTTCTCCTGCATACATTTGGTGCAGCCAAACGGAGACTAAATTGTATTCTTCGCATACATAAGAGTACGTCTCAACATCTTTACATTTACAGAAAATACGACCAGAAAAAGCAAAATTTAGAGTCCTCGCTCTTTTGTTTGAACGAGATATAGTTACAACAGAGTAGAAACTACTGTAAAAGCAATTTCACAAAAAAAACCCAATGCATTTATTCCTATATTTGCTGAGATAAAGGTCATTGTCGTGTCCTTAATTCCATCAACACCTTGGACACAAAACGGGCACGCACAAATGAGTTCAAAGAAAGAAAATGTTCATTTTGTTTAGAGAAGCTTGATATCTCGCCTCAACGCACAAGAAGAGCACTTGTAGAAAAATCGCACCTGTTCAGTACTTTCGCTTAATTATTGATGTCACTATATCACTTTTACGTTGCGGACACAAGCCCAAAAGGATCGCGCCTTCACTAGCATAAGTTACTCAAGCGCTTGTAACAGCACGCTATTCACCTGAAACCAGCTCATCCCTATTTTTACCTATTTACCTGCTGTTGAACCACGCGCTAAGTGACATGCTATTGCTTCTCACATGTTTCTATAGCTGAACATTTTTTCCGACGCTATTCGCACGAAATGTGGCAGGAGCGTTTCATAAGTAGATGAACGAAGAGACGGCCCTAATGTAGTGCTCAGAATGCCCGGTTTCTGAAAGTATGTAGACGTGTCTCTAATCTCTGCCTTCCTCAAGTAAGCTGCGCCTCTCTTACAGTGAAACATCTCGCTCTCTAAAACAAGGATATTTACAAAAGAAAAAAACTTCTGATGGCAAACCAAACCACGTGAATGCTCGTGAATGAGGTATATATTGGCTGTAACCTGTAAAACTATTCACCCAGCATTTTAGTCTCCCTAACCTTTGCAGTGTGGACGTACGTGCATAAGTAGACCATTATCCAGATTTGATATTTCTCGTTGCCTGCCCTATATAGACTTGAGCGAAGAGAAACGTGAGGAGAGACGGAAAAAATATCGGAAGAGGTAGGGTACGGGAAAATTGTGGTTTCTCAAATAGGCCACAGGCACACGAAGACGTTCAATAATGTCTAGACAGACTTCCAGTGAACAATTCTTACGTCGGCATTTTTAGGTTATCTCTTTCGCAAGAAACCCGTTATCAAGGTGGGCAAATACGGCTACTATGTTGTGATGACCTGTGCACACTGTAGTGAAGACAGAGACAAAGAGCATGTTCAAAAGCTTTTTCGTCACCTCAGTCATCGCAAGCATTACTCCATACATCTGGAGAATGTGCTGTTTCTATCTTCCCTCTCGGCTCTCTTTCATCTCCCCCATCCTTCTCCCATGCGCAGGGTAGCAAACCGGCTGCCTATAGGCTGGTTAACCTCCTTGCCTTTCTTTTCCCTCCATTTTCTTTCCTTCCTTCCTTCCTTCCTTCCATACATCTGGAAATGCT